>JAWNLR010000007.1:0-57692 GCA_035042205.1 Drosophila infuscata
GCTTTGGCCAGGCTTAGGTGCCACTGCCGCTGCTTTATTAGGATTTCTCCATTCCGGTTTTGGGAGAGTTCCGGACTCTGAATTTTTATTTTATTTATTTTTGGATCCATAATTAAATCCCACGAGTTGCGGAAAAAGGAAGGTCCGCTTGCACAGAGATCATACAGCCGGAACCAGCACGTGCAACACTTCTTGTAAGCTACATGAACATCAGCTCGTCCAATACAAGGTTATATGCTACATTTTTTATTTTTTTTTTTTTTTATATGGCAATTATATTTAAACATTAATCAACCTACTTAAAGGCTATAAAACATTGATTTGAAACAGTATAAGTTAGCAGTGAATTTAAAAATTATAACATACACATATAAATGGTTTTAACTAATATTACATAACATTGAATATAAAATTTATTTAACGGCCAACAGTCCAGAGGTCGCTGGTGTGAAGGCGCTTCAGCCTCCTGCGAGTGGTGTTGTTCCCAAGTGTGATGGCCAACGGGTTAACGTGGTTATGCAACCGGTCGTTATACCGACTCGTATGTCGGTTTATCTGCGTTTTGACTGTCGGTAGTCCGAAGTCGTTGTGCAGCGTCCTGTTGCTAACATATGGAGGGGCACCAGAGATGTCCCTGAGCACCTTGTTCTGCAAGACTTGAATTTGGTATATCCAAGATTTTGCAGCTGTGCCCCAAAATGGAATCCCATATGTCCATGTGGGCTCGATAATGCTCCTGTACACCAGCAGCTTGTTGCTCAAACTGAGTTTGCTTGATGGCCTTAGCAACCAGTTGAGTTGCGTGACAGCATTTAATGCTTCAAGCAGTCCAACAACGTTGGTGATACCCTCAGCAATAAGTGGGGGAGGCTTAGATGGTCTTGTTGGCCGACTTTCAGCGGTTTGCGCTATAGGTCCATTTGATTGGGAGCAGTCGCGAATTTCGGCAGCAGCGCTTAGGTTCTGATCCTCATCATAAGCAGCTTCAATAGGATTAGCTACACTCGGGGGGTATATTGGTGAACTAGGCACCAACATCTCTTCTATGTCAACTGACTCGATATCGGTGTCCGATTCGGTCATCAGATCTTCGAGCGCTTGTGGTGCTGCCCGAGCTCCAGCAGAAGTAGACGGTATTGCATCCAAATCTTGCTCTTCGATTGTCGCAATTTTCCTTTTTTTGGCATTGGTGAAATTATTTGTTTTGGCGTTGTTGTTGTTGTCGTTGTCGCTGTTGATATTGTTGACGTTGGATTTGATGTTGTTGTTAGAGACGGTGTTGTTGTTGTGGTTGTTGGCACTGTTGTTGTTCATATTGCTTTTGTTGTTGGCCGAGTTCTTTTTGATAATGTTCTTGTAGTTGTCATTGTTGACATTTGCTAATTTTGTTGTATTATTGTAGTTGGTGTTGTTGTTGTTGCTGTTGCTGCTTTCAGGGCGAGTGCGCAGATTATAGCGGAGTTCACTGGTCTGCCGGGCCAACGAAGGCGAGCACCATGAAGCTGACGCAGCAGTATCAGGCGCATCGGCGTCAGTGGGGGTATGGGGGGTGATGCTCATAATAATGTTATAAGCGCGCACCAAGCGTACTCACTCTAGCAGAGTGGTCGCGGCGCACGCACAAATCACACTAATTGAGCAACTCACACAAGATTGTAGTGCAGCTGCAGTGTTTCTCGCGAGCTTCAATACTTGAGAGCAAAAAACAGCCGTTTGCCGAACGGATATATATATGTAGAGCCAAATCAAAGAAATTATTAAAATATTATTTTTTTGTCTAACGACAGTGTGACCGTATACCGATACCGACGGAATCGCACTCATATGCTACATTAATATTAAATTAAACAAGTAAGAACGCTGTAGTCGAGTGAGCTCGACTACCATATACCCTGAACCAAGCTTTAAATGCATTATAGGTTTATCGTTTTTGGGGGCTGGAGTGGGCGTGGCCCAAATAATTTTGGAGTTTGATCTTAGTAATCTACCTTCTAAGTTTGGTAACTGTAGCTCTTAAATTGCGGCAGATACAGGCATTTATCGTTTTTTGTGGGCGGGAGTGGTCCAAAATTTTTTTTCTACATTTATGAAGGTTGTTACTAGCAATATACCTTTAAAATTTGGTGACTTAAGTTTTCAAATTGCGTGAGATATATGGGTTTATCGATTTACACCAACAGGTGTATCGTTTTAGGTAGGTGGAGTGAGCGTGGCCATCCAATTTTTTTATCGATCTTTTGGGGGAGTTACCAGTAACATACCTGCAAAATTTTGCGACTCTAGCTTGCAAATTACGGCAGATATGCGCATTTTAAATTTCTAGGGACGAAGTTCCTGGGGGCGGCGGATGTGGGCGTGGTCCAAAAATTGGTATGCCAATCTTTGGAGGAGGTTACCAGCAAATTACCTTAAAAGTTTTTTTTTTCTTTAAAATGTTCGGAGATATACGGAGTTATCGATTTACAATCGGAATTGTCGATTATAGGCGCAGGTGTGGGTGTGGCACCACAAATTTATTATCGGTTCTTAAAGGCGACTACCAGTAATATACCTACCAAATTTGACGTTCCCTACTCAAAAACTGCGGAAGATATAGCCATATGAAAATTTTAGGGGCGGGGGTGATGAGGGCGTCGGAGGTGGGCGTGGCACATGCCAATCTTTCAAGGACCTCGCCGACAACCTACCAACCAAAATTGGTGACTGTATCCATTAAATTGTAAGAAATATGTGGATTTATCGATTTGCTAAAATCGATTTTCGCGATTTTCTAGCTCCCTAGTGGACGTAGGTCCAAACCAAAGAATCTTTAACTTTTGAGGATACTTTCCAGTATACGTTCCAAGTTTCAAGTCTCTATCTCTAAGGGTGTCGGAGGAACGCGCGTTCATACGGACGGACAGACGGACGGACGGACAGACGGACAGACAGCATGACGGACATTGCACAAAACCAATATACTATTATACCATTTTGGTATAATAGTATAATTATACCATTTTGGTATAATAGTATAAAAACAGGCCAGCTCCAATTAACAAATCAATTTTGTGCGCCTTAAAGAACTCTGGATCAGCCAAGCGAATATTGGAGGGTATAGTCCAGAGCTCAGTGTTGACATCGTAGCTAGGCTGATTTCCAGTTATAGACGAAGCTACGAGAACTGAGATGTTGGCAGAGTACGCAGATGCTCGCGATTGAAAGCTTATATCGGCTGAATAGCCTTCTGAGGCAACAGTTGACTCCCCCAATCCTGAAATCAAAGTAGGTGAGCGATGCTTGCGCAGCTGGACGTTTTGAGCTAGACGAGATGTGATAATGTGCACCTGCGACCCAGGATCAAGTAGCGCTCGGCAAGGCACTAAAACTCCAGTACGTCTTGACTAAGAGTTTGGGCTACAAGTGTTGCAGGGTTTACAGCAGACGGATGCGGAGCAAAGGCCTTTCTGCTGGTGTTAACGATTTTATTACTTTTTCCCACCTTAGAGCTAGGCGTATACGTTGCCATAGCGTGTTCCACATTTTCCAACCTTTGACATCGTCATTCCAGAAATTCCAAGAACTGCTCACAAGTCGGAATAGTATCCATCGGTGCTGTCTCCTCCAAAGCAAACGCGATAAGCGAATCGACTGCGTAGGCGCCAATGTCAATTTGAGGTCAAACACTTGAACCGAAAGTGAGCACAAAACGAACCGAGAATATCGACAACAATGCAAGAGCGCGGGCGCGAGTTTTATTAACTCTTTACTTTAAATAATTTGTATTTATATAAACAAACAGAGATAATTAATCACGTCGGGGTCACCAATGTTGAGCTTTTTCAATAGCTATCGAATTTTTCAAAGTCACACAAATAAATAGAAACGCACCGAAATTTGCTTTTCTATAAGTTTTGTTTATTTGCCTTCGTGGCCAAAATTAAAAATAGTTACAATTGTTAATTATAAGCTCCGAGTTGAGCTTTTCACTTTTAATTGTACGAATTAATTTTTGGCAAGCGGTGTCGAATACCGTGCCGCGACTTGATTCTCGATTGACCAAATAGAACAAATTAGCTGCCGAATTGCAGCTGCTGCTTGCGCTCAGCAAAGGCGAAGGGCAAGTAAAGTGAAAAAATGCAATAAAACGAAAGGCCGATGAGCATATGCAAAACAACAGTTATGATGGTTACGTTAATTGCTCTTTATGCTGCGCAGAGCATAACTTATTAAAGAGATAAATATTAAGAGAGAAGCTGCTTTAATTATTGTTTGGCTCGGATACCTGCGTAACCAAACACTCATCATTAACCTTAACAGTGCATACACATTTGCGACTGTTAACGATTACACTTAACACTATTTTAGTTCTTCTGTTAATTTTTTTTCTGCTTCCCTCGTAGCGTTCGTCTCACCCCTGGCGTTGAAGAATTTTCGGCAACTCACACCACGACTTCAACACTGCATTTGTCGCCGCTATATCAGATTATACTCACAAACCACAACTGTTTGCCTGTATTCTCTGTATACGCAAGTCCTCTGCTGCTGCCCTCTTGTCTGCGCCTTGTCCTTCCCGCCTCTCGTAAAGATCCGCTCACACAGCAACAACAATCTCGCCACTGCTTATGTTGTCTTGGTCCCATGATCGCCTCACCGTTTGCCTCGCTGCTGGCGCCTCTGCTTCCAACGAATTGCGCCTCTGCTCTAACGGCTTTTATCGTCGACTCTAATACAGACAGCCCTTGTCGTCGCTGTACCAGACTTTGCCTACAAGCCTCAGCTGCTTGCCTTTACACGCACGCCTTTTCTTCTGCACTCTTTAGCGTCGCCTTCCTTCGCCGTTTCCTTGATTGGATGTCTCGACGCTTGTAATGCAAAAACGAATTTCACAACTTTTCGAAATTCCGTTTCACTGCATACAACCTTCTCTTTCACTCGTCTTCAAGTCTTAGTGGACAGCACAAACTACGCAATTTTTAAAATCGCACAATGTTCAAGTGAATTATTATGTATTGTTTCTATTTAGTATCCCGGACGAGCCCCCATTTGTGGAATATGGTTTATTTAATTCCATGTTTATTATTATAATTAGAGTTTATTAATATTATTATCGGGTCTTACTTTAACTTATACGATTACACAATTTTGATGAATTGTTTGCGTACTTTATCCGCGTGCGTTTCCAATGAGATTTCGGCACCGAATTCTCGCAAAACTCACTCTGTTCTCTCACTGTTCTCTCTCAGTGTCCCGTCTCTCAATAACGGTGACCACCTCGAAATCCCTTTCCCTTTAAGGAATCGTATGAAATCGGCAACGTCATCAGGCCTGCTGACAGCGATGGAAACCCCAGCGAATTTGTGAGTACGGCTATGCCGATAATTATAAGTGTATATGTGGTGAAAATGCGAGCACCCGTAAACTAGCCAATCGATAATTAAAGATATATACAAGCCGATCGCACAAAACTCATCCTGTATTATATGAGTTGTGATTAAAGATCGAGCATATCCTTTCCCTTAAGGGACTATAAATACATATATACAATTTTAATTAGTTCAAACAGCAGTGTTATAAGATAAGCCAAACTTGAATATACAGTGATTCCAAGCTTATTTTGGGCAGTGTCTAGCAAAAATTTTAAAGTTTAAAGCTTAAACAAGGAAAACAAGTAAGATGCTGAAGTCGAGTTAACTCGACTACGATATACCCTTAACCCAGTTGTTAAATATATTCTAGTTTTCTAGGCAAATTTCCCTTTACTCAAATGCCCGAACTGAAGGGCGACACGTGCATATACATACATACACACGTACACGAAAGAGTAGTTGTCGGGGCTCTGCAGAATACACACAAATATTTTGACGCTATCGTCGATTATCATGCCATCTCTTTCTCACACATGCGTTCGCCTATTTATATGCATACAGAAAATGCTTGCGGCTGCTGATAGAAATGAGATCAATATGAGAATATATTTTCGACTATAACTTTGGTGTTTCTTGTCCGATCTTTTGGCAATTGGTCAATAATATGTATATGCATATTATGTATAAATTATAAGCTTCTACCTCTTAAATTGTAGAATTTATTGCTATCGGAAATCGAAATGTATCGATAATTCAGAAAGTGAGGCAGTTATTGATAAAATAATGCAAACTTGGTCTGCGCCTGGTACACGAGAACTTATATTCCAAATTTGAAGTCCCTAGCTATTATAGTCTCTGAGATCCGCGTGTTCATACAGACGGACAGACGGACAGACGGACGGACGGACGGACGGACAGACGAACAGGGCTATATCGACTCGGCTGTTGATCCTGATCAAGAATATATATACTTTATAGGGTCGGAGATGCTTCCTTCTGCCTGTTACATACATTTGCACAAAACCATTATACCCTTTTTACCCATTTTTAATGGGTTAAGGGTATAAAAACGCAAAATGTTTAAAAGCCAATTTGTTTAATGTTATATCACATTTGAAAAAGGAACTTTAGTTTTTATTAAAAGATTAATTAATTAATTAAAATTAGTCAAAAACTGAAGACATGTCCAAAATACATTTCCAAGCTTAGTTGAATTTTTTCGGTATAAATAGACCAATCCTTCGTAGTCAAATTAGTTATATCCTGCACCTGAGGTGCAACAAACCAACTAGAACTATGGGCAAACGGACTACCATTGAGCAACGGGAACTCATCCTGGAACACTTAAAAATTGGATATTCATATCGAAAAATAGATAGAAAAGTCACTATTCAAATTGAACAATCAGCTCAATGAAGAGCATAAAATGAAACCTTTGTATATATATAAGAATATTAATAATTAAACCAATGAAGAAGATGAAGAAGTAGTCTTCTTATTTGGGCATCCTAGGCAAACAGAAGCTTTTCTAGAAAAGTCTTATTGAGTTACAAATACGTGTAGACGATCGTGATATATTCTGGTTGGCATCCTTGTGTCTCTGTCTACAATTTAATTAATGCAACGCGACCGTGAGTGAGAGCAGAAAAACCCACCCATAGCCCTTAGCATGGCTAGAACAATGTTCGTTACATAATAAATGGCGCACATCGTGGCGCCGAAAGGCCCGAAGCTTTACGAAGAACTTCATGATTCGAAAGTTTACCCTTTCACCCAAAATCCCCATCCTCTCCTAAGCATACCCCATTCAAATGACAAGATTTAGTTTCCGTCAAATGTACTGCACTTCACTTGGAAACGCCAAACCCTGGAATAATTACCGGAGCCGGACCAGGGAAGAAAGTATCATTTGCTTTTTCAATGTTATTAAAAAAAAAAAAAAAAAAAATGTTAAATCTGATAATCTATTTAAGAAGTGGCTTCCTAAGGTTGCATCCGGCTGCTTAAATTTTTGAGCTCTGATACTTCTCTTATGTTTTGAATTCTTATTACAACAGTGTAGGAGAAATAGGAAATTGATCCACATGGCATCGCAACGGATGAAATTTACCCTATGAGTGTCAACCTTTGGGTTGACAACCGTTTCAACCTAACCTAACATATTTAAGTGCAGGCTTTTACGTACTGGGTAATATCAGAGCTCTTGTTTTTATATTTTGATACCGAAGTTCTCTTAGTATGTTGGTTTTGTACATTGTCCGTCATGCTGTCTGTCCGTCTATGGCCGGTGTTCATGGTGGCGGCGATTGTAAACGTGTTCCTAAAAGTTTATGCCGATCTTCGGAGGATGTTACCAGCAAGTTGCCTTCCAAGTTTGAACACTCTATCTTCGAGAGAGTGCACTCCTTCATTTGACGTAATGACGTGGTTGAAACTGTGTGAAAAAAGAACTATAAATTACTGATGCCGACACAATTAGTAATCCTATTAATTAATTAATTTTCATTTGTAAACAATCTTTCTTTATATATATAGTGACATATTCAGATCACGCAGATCCCTCATGTCCACACTCACACCACGCAGCTACCAAAAGAGACCCCTACATAGATGGCAGGTCAAAGTATCATACAGCATGTCAACATTGCAGACGCACTTTCTAAAAATAAGATAATGATAAACAAGGAATGCAACTACCAAAAGAGACCCCTACATAGATGGCAGGTCAAAATATCATACAGCATGTAAAACCCGCAGACGCACTTTCTAATAATAAGATAAGCATAAACAAAGAATGCAACCCCCAAAAAGAGACCCCTCTGAGATTATAAGCAAGTGCAAGGTTTCCTTATAAATTAACCACTAGCATAAGTTAGAGTTACGTTTTGTACACCGAACCGAAAAGACGTGTTTTTCGAAATAAAGAATTGTATTTTTTTAATAAAAAACCGTTGTCGGACTCTCAATTGGCGCAGCCGGTAGGCTAACAAATAAACGTGAAACGTCGTAGTCCTTTCAGGAGAACGCAGAAGTGTTTCGCGAACAAAACTGTTATCCGCATAAGCACCCCGTGCTCCGTGAAAATCTTTTTTTTAAAAAAGTGAACTAAAATACGCGAGGCAGACGACGAGGATTTTTTTGTGTACAATAAAAAAAAAAACAACCCCTACACAAAAAAAAAAGCCAGGCACTTGGGCAAATCCGCCAAGTCCCAACCTTCGGTGGAGAAACAGAAGAATTGGGAGCCTTCATAGGAAGGATAGATTTTATAAAGGAACACTCAGCCGAACTGTGGATCCGTGCAACAAATTTATATCCGTCGCGCTTGCGATAATTAAAACGAACAATATATTTATTTGGTAATTTTTATTTTATTTGCTTATTGCACTTTTCTTTTCTAATTATTACACGAAATTACTCGGTGCCTGCAGCGTCACTTCGGTCTCGAATTTGGTTCTGGTACGAACACCTGTTCGCGAGAATTTGTCTAGGCTCCGTACCCACGGACTCCGCCGAGACTAAATTCTGGCGTGGCAAGGCTGTCGTTCTTCACCAATTTCCTGGACCTCGATGTCCTTGTCGATTTTTAAAGTTTAGTTGTAATCCAAGTACAACTCTCACTTTGGATGGCTGCTTCCGTGTAGTTTGGCTTCGCTGGTATTCACTTTATGTTGGCTTCCAAAACTTCTATCACTTGGTTTCACTCTCTAGCCGCACTCTGTAGTTTCGCTTTCTTAGTTTCACTGACTCGCGCCGTGCTGCGGCGTTCCTTTTATAGGTCAGCCGGTGACCTTTTGTCGGGACTGTACCGAGGTGACGTGATCTTCTCAGTGGCGTGATTTTTCGGTAACTTTCCACTGCCCTTTTGCTGGCGCCAACCATTGTCTGCCGGTGGTGTGAGTGTAGATGGCCATATTACACCCGCAATACTCCTCCCACACCAACGGTGCATATCCTCATTGATATGCGTGTCAGACACGCTCAAATGGCTGACTACCTGCGCTAGAAAGGAAGATCTCCGCCTGATCGACAGTTGC
Organism: Drosophila infuscata; assembly: GCA_035042205.1. Taxonomy (NCBI): domain Eukaryota; kingdom Metazoa; phylum Arthropoda; class Insecta; order Diptera; family Drosophilidae; genus Drosophila; species Drosophila infuscata. The sequence continues at coordinate 9,386 of JAWNLR010000007.1, forward strand.
TGTGAGGGGCGCATATGCCATGGCCGTGCACATACACACATACCCATGTCTGCATGTTGGCCACGGCTATATGGCTCCTCACACTCCCCTCTTTTTTCCGCAGTGGGAAGCTTCCGCCTTCCCGCAGGACGATCATCTGGAATGATAAGAATTTGGTTCCCGCCCCTGGTACCCCGCTACATTGTGTGTAATGATGATCCCTTTGTTGTTTTCTTTTATTCTCTTTTCATTTTATTTGTCTTTGGGTTTAAATCTGCCTGAATACCCGGGAGCCCTGTGCTGTCTTCTTGACTCGGTATCGCGTACCGTCACACCACACCAGGTGTGAGGCGCGGCGACTGGTGCTGGGCTGCCCATCCACTGCCTCCCGCACTTGTGGTGGCCACGCCGTCGGCGGCACCTCCTCCCACCGGCTCTTGGTCTCAGGCACCGAGTGTCGCCTTGGTAGGCTTGGCCGGGGTGATGCTGGCTTCGTTTCTGGGCACGACGCCTGTCGGTCCAGTGTCGGTCGCCTCCATTTGGGTGGTGGTGGTGGTGGTGATGGTGACTTCACTGGTCTCCGTTCGGGTTCTTCTTCCCGTAGTTGCCAGGAGGCGGGTATTCCCACGTCCTCTTCCCACCTGTAGACCACGGTGACCGCGTGCACCCATCGGCCCGTCTCGTATGTTTTCCGGTAGCTGGCGGTCGCCGTGGGGTTTGGGGTCTGGGGTTCGTCATCGTCTGATGACACGGAGATTATTTCTTCTTCGGTTTGCGTCCGTGGTACATATGGGATTGTGTCCTCGTCATCTCCGTTGATATCTGGCGTGTCCTCCTCGGCGGACGAGATGACGATAATATCATCCTCCTCTGTCCCGCTCTCCGAATTCTGGTCGGGGGACCAGGAGGGGGCCCATGACTTCATAGAGGCGTCGTCGTCTTCTTGCCCCGCGGCTTCCGCCGGTGCCCACTGGTCGGCTTCCATGGACTCGGCGCGGGGCCTCGGTCCCATGAAGCGGACGGCCGTGTCGTCCGGCTCCGGTGTTAGTGGCAGTTCCGGGTATTGCCATCGGAGCCATTCGGGGTTAATATCGTCGAGATCACTGGGGAGCCGTCCTCGTCTTGGGACGGCTTCCTCAGCGGGGACGGCGTTCGGCGCTTCTCCTTCCTCGTGGTCGGCGTCCATCGCTTCGTCGAGAGGTGATGCTGGCGGCTCGAACTCGTCCTCGCTCGGCTCGTGGAGTGGTGATGCCATTAGTTCGATCTGGTCCTCCCACAGATTCCGGCGCTCCCGCTCGATGCGTCTGGCTTGCCATGGCAGCCTCAAGCGCACCCTGCGTGTCACACGCTGCCCGCGTGTGACATACATCCTGCGCACCATTCGTCCATGGGGCGTGTCGGTTGCCGATTAGCCGTCATTTGCGCCGTCGACTCGGGTCCGCATCCGCGCAGAATTCCAGCACCGCTGGGTCTCGCGCAGGGACCCGGGTCTGACTCGCGGCGACCAGTAGCCGATGTGCCAGCATCCATTTGCTCGTGGATATTGCTGTGGTTGTTGTTGCTCTTGTTTATCTTGGTTTGTTTTTTTCTTCCTTCAAAATTGTGAGCTGTGCGCACGCCTGACCGCGCCTTTTATACACTTTTGGGGTAAGTGGGTGCGTGTGTGTGTCCGTTTTGACGCCCGAACTCTCTACCCGAGTTCGAATACCCACACGTGTGCACTTAATCTAAGAGATTAACTTCGTGCACACGTGTGTTCTGTGAGTGTCTCACCCACTTCCCCTCCCGCGCTTCACTAAGCGACGTACCAATGCTGTTGTTGCCCTTGTGGCTTACGCATGTCTTTTCTGTGACAGAGCAATGACCCAATTCGAGTGCATGCATTTGTACGAAACTGCAAGCATTGTTGTTGTCCTCTGTCCCGTTCTCGCAGCCGCACCAAACGTACGAGAATCAACACGGCGTGCTCTGCAACTTGTTCGTACAGACAGTGCAATTCGTTGTTGTTGCTCTCTCTCTCTCCATCGTTCACGCACCCGCGCCAGATGTAAGAGAGTCAACACAGACGCACTCTGCATGTATTCATTTATTCCCCGACGCACTTGTTGTTGTCGTTCTCTCTATCGTTTATGCACCCGCTCTAACGTAGAACATAGACAACAGCGCACTCTTGCATTTGTTTGGCCCGAGGTGCACGTTGTTGTTGTCATTTTCTCGATCGTTTGCGTACCCGCGCTAATCGTAGAAAATAGGCAACAGTGCCCTCTTGCAAATGATTGCTCAAAATGCATTTTGTTGGGCTCTCTAGCGTTTGTGCACCCACGCCAAACGTAAGAGAGCCCACAACGGTGCGCTCTTTATGCGTGCATTTGCACTAGTGTGTGTGGTCAACCGACGGTGCTGCGCACGCGTTGTTGTTGCCCTTTTCTTGCGCAAGCTTGCTGCTGATCAAAACGTTCGTCAGCTGAACGCTCTTTTCTCGGTACAAAGTCCGCTGCAGTTTTGTTTTGCGCACGACCCCACACTAGTTGCTAGCGTAAGCCGGTCACAGCGTTTGGACGGCCGTTGAACTATTTGTTCGGCCGTTGAACTTGGATTCCGCATTCAGCGCATGCCCTCGGGAGTGGGTCATGGTCGTGTTTTCTCGGTTGACATTTCTCCCGCTTGCCGAATGCGTGCACTTTCGCTCACTCCGCCGTGCCGTTTTGGTTTGTTTTGATTGTTCGGCCTGCTTTGCTTGTTTGGTTTTGGTTGTTTTATATATATGCCAATAATAGTCGCTGTCAGCTTTGATTGTTTGGTTTTGTTTGTTTTATATATGCAGATGATTTTCTATACAATTGTATACAACTATAGGTACAGTTCTATATGACTATATACACTTATAAATGGTCTCTTAGCATAGAGGCCTATTTATTTCCCCCCCTTTTTAAATTAACCGAACAGATTGGGATGTGAGGCCGATCACAACCTCTCCATCCTACCCGAGAACAACGAGATCTCAACATACGTCGAAGTTCGTCAATACCTTTGAAACCAAGGTAACCTCCAAGGCGCAGACTTGCAACCTCTGTAAGAAAGCGAACCATCCAATTCGGCTATGCCCACATTTCCTGCAACTGGGTATCCCAGAACGAGCAGCATTCATTAAGCAACAGCAACTCTGTATGAACTGTTTCGCTAGAGGTCATCAAATCAAAGACTGCACCAGTTTACATAACTGTTATACGTGCAAAGGCCGCCACAATACACTCCTACATAGAGGCGGCCCTCCTACAACGACCTTTACGTCTGTTCCTTCGACCCAAGGTGTTTTGAACAGTCCAAATCCGAATCAAAATATACAGTCCACTTCGTCAAATGTTCAAAACTACTTTGCCTCCAACACACAAGGTGTACTCCTCGGTACAGCTATAATAAATGTGTGCCATTTGGGATCCGAATTTAAAGCACGAGCTCTGATTGACTCAGGCTCAGAAGCCACATTCATACCCAGACGGTTGTTTAACAAAATTAAACTCCCATTCCAGCCCATCCAGGCTCAAGTCTCTGGGCTCAATCAGGCGATTGCAGCTCAGCCTCAAAAACTTTGCCAGTTCCACATTGGCTCTCCGTCAAAACCGAGGATTCAAATTGAAACTTCGGCATATGTCCTTCCAGAATTGGCAGGGAATCTTCCATCCTACACAATTCCACAAAGCTCTCTACAAAACCTGCCAAACCTTCCACTAGCTGACCCATCCTTCTTTCGCAGCTCGCAGATAGATGTCCTAATAGGAGCGGATATCATTCCGTCCATATTATTAGGCGGATCCCTTCCTAATATCTGTGAGACTCTACTCGGTCAAGAGACTATATTCGGGTGGATCCTCACAGGCCCCATTACAAATGTTCCATCCAACAAAATCTCTTCCTTCTCCACACAAGTTTCGGTAAGTGCCGAAGTTAAGCTTGACAAGCTTCTCACAAAATTCTGGGAGGTGGAGGATCTTCCAGTAAAGCTGATGAAGGACTCCGACTCGGTTTGTGAGAAGAATTTTGTTGATACGACAACAAGGAACGAGAACGGCAGATACATAGTAACTCTACCATTTCGCACTCCTAATCACATAGCCTTAGGACATTCCAGGTCCTTAGCACTTGCTCAATTCCTAAGAAATGAAAGCCGCTTGAAGACAAACGACTCCCTCAAAGAGCAATACGACTCAGTGATTCAGGAATACATAGATTTAGGGCATATGCGACGAGTCCCTCCAAATGATAGTGCAAACAACTATTATCTTCCACATCATGCGGTCTTCAAACCGGAAAGTACGACCACCAAAGTTCGCGTCGTGTTCAACGCATCGAACCCAACCACAAATGGAAACAGCCTGAATGATATCCTTCATCCAGGACCTGTTCTCCAATCCGATCTAACAGTCCAGATCCTGAAATGGCGATTCTTTCGCTATGTCTTCAACGCCGACATCACCAAGATGTATCGACAAATTCTTGTCCATCACAAGCACAGAGAGAATTATCTTTCGCAATAAGAACCAAGAGCTGTGCGATTACGAACTGAACACCGTCACGTTCGGAGTGAACTGTGCTCCCTTCCTCGCCATACGTGTTCTTCACCAACTTGCTCACGATGTGAACTCCAACTTCCCCCTGGCTAGCGACATAATTTCCAATTCGATGTACGTCGATGACGTTTTGGCAGGGGCACATACCAAATCACGAGCAGTTGCATGCATTGCAGAGCTGACCACCGCTCTTGAGACCGCTGGTTTCCCTCTCCGAAAGTGGACCTCTAATTCAAAGGAAGTGCTTAAGGACATCCCAAAGGATCATCTACTATGTGCGGGCTTCCTAGAGATAGAAGACGCAAGTACGGCAAAAACACTTGGAATAAGATGGCAAGCTACTTCCGACGACTTCTTTTTCGTGCCTACCGAGCTGGAAGCAAAGGAGTCATTTACAAAACGAGAGGTCCTGTCACAAATCGCCAGACTTTTCGATCCAGCAGGTTGGCTTGCCCCTTTCATTATCCGAGCAAAAATATTCATGCAACAGATTTGGCTCAAAGATCTTGACTGGGACGAGCCCTTGCCAAATGACCTCCTATTAATTTGGCAAGAGTTTCTTACCAATTATCCAGATCTTCGACATATCCGCATCCCAAGGTGGGTGCAATTCCATCCAAAGGCAAGATTGCAGTACCATGGGTTCTGTGACGCATCCCAACGTGCATATGGTGCTGCAATCTATGTGCGTATCGAGACCGACGACAAGGTCTCAACACATCTTCTCACGGCGAAAACCAAAGTTGCGCCAGTAAAGACGATATCCCTACCACGACTAGAGCTCTGCGGCGCTGTTCTTTTGGCAGAATTAACTTCTGCTATTCTTCCACAGATGCCCACCGATCGTTTCGAATCACATTTCTGGACAGATTCAACGATTGTGTTAGCTTGGTTAAATAAACCACCATGTACATGGACAACCTTTGTGGCTAACAGGGTGGCTAAGATCACACAATCCGTCGACGCTGCTAAGTGGTCACATGTTCGCTCCGAACATAATCCAGCTGACCTAGCCAGCAGAGGTGTGCCGCCAAAAGAGCTTGCAAGCGACAGCCAGTGGTGGCATGGACCAGAATGGTTACGACTGCCACAAGAGCAGTGGCCAACCCCAATCGAGTCATTTCATGATACGAACGTTGAACAACGTCATGTCAAATGCAACCACTCCAGGCTGCCACCAATGGAAAACATCCTTGAAAGATTTTCTAGACTCGATAGGGCGCTCCGAGTTATGGCCTATGCATTACGCTTCATAAAGCGATGCAAACGCATACCCCTCCAAGTCCCAAGCGAGCTCAGCAGCAAGGAACTGACTGAAGCTGAATACTTATTCATATCGCATACTCAGCACCTAGCATATTCCAATGAAATCAAGTGCCTGCTTGACAAAAGGACCATTCCAACGTCAAGCAGTATACGCAATTTTAATCCGTTTATTGACCACAAAGGGATTATGCGAGCTTGCGGTCGTGTAAGAGCATCTGAGTCGTTAAGATATGACGAGAAACATCCGATCATAATTCCTTACGCGTGTCATTTTTCCCGTCTTCTGGCTCAATTTACCCACGAAATATCCCTTCATGGAGGAAATCAATTAATGATGCGCCTTATTCGATCACGATACTGGATTCCGAAGCTCAAGGTCTTGGTCAAATCAACGATCCACACCTGTAAGGCATGCTTAATATATCGAAAGAGACTCCAAACCCAACTCATGGGAGACTTACCAGTCGAAAGATCGACGTTCTCGCGCCCCTTTACCCATACTGGGGTTGACTTCGCTGGACCATTCGAGCTTAAAAACTACACAGGTCGCGCCTGTCTCATCACCAAGGGATATGTATGTGTTTTCGTATGTTTTACTACGAAAGCAATACATCTAGAAGCCACGTCTGATCTCACAACTGAGAAATTCCTGGCTGCCTTCGCCCGTTTTATAGCAAGACGTGGCTGTCCTCGAAAAATGTATTCCGATAACGGCAAAACATTTGTTGGAGCCTCGAAAACCCTCAGTCGTGACTTGCTGGAGGCTACAAGGTCGCTTCTCATAAATAAATACAGTCACCAAAGCCTTTCCTGGCACTTCAATCCTCCCAGCGCCCCGCATATGGGCGGTCTATGGGAAGCAGGCGTCAAAAGTTTTAAGGGACTGTTTTATAAATCCACCTCTTCAATTAAGTACACATTTGAAGAGCTCTCCACACTCTTAGCTAAGATCGAAGCATGCCTGAATTCACGGCCTATTAGTCCGATGTCTGAAGATCCGACAGATCTATTGGCCCTAAGTCCAGGCCACTTCCTCATTGGTGGCCCTCTTCTCTCGATTTCTGAACCAGAAGTCAAAGAGAGCGCCCTCTCAATCATAAACCGATGGCAACGGCTAAAGGCTCTAATCCAACAGTTTTGCCACCGATGGAAAGACGAATACTTGAAGGAGTTGCACAAACGAAACAAATGGCAATTTGCGACAAGGAACCTCCAAAGCGGCGACATGGTAATCCTTAGAGAGGACAACATACCGACCAACGAATGGCGACTGGGTCGAATTCAACAGTCCTACCCTGGGTCCGATGGTATGGTCCGTGTGGTTGATGTTCTTACAACCCGCGGAATCATCAAAAGACCAGTCGCTAAACTAATCCTTCTTCCTGTTGACAACAAGTCCGCAGAATCCCAGTAAAATTCCAGTCACTATTATTGTCGCATATCCTTGCACATTTTCCGTTCACCATCACAAACATTGGGCTGATGTTTATCCAGACATCATTCTGCCGGGCATACTTCCATGCCAAAATGGCCTTCCCGCCGGTCAAAATACGGAATTCGGCTGGATGCTGACCGGTAGTTGCAGCACATAAGGAAACGATTTTCATTCACAATACTGTGTATTGCAAGGGGGGGAGGATGTTTATGACAAGATTTCAACTCGTGTCATTTTGGCACAATTAGCATAGCATCCAAACCCTCTCAGCATTCTCTCATTTTTTCTCTCAGCGCACTCAGCGCTGTTAACATATGTAATATAATATAATGTAATATGTTAACATAGTTAGTATAAGAAAAAGGCAAGACAAAGCCACAGTTCAGTGTTAAAGAAGTTTAATTAAGTGAATAAATTCAGAAAGGTGTAAATACACCAACAACAACAAAATATTAGAAAAGTGTTTTTACTGGGAAAAGAAATTGGCCGCCCCACTACATCAAAAAGAAAAACCCAAACAGAGAATAATTCAACATTTGCTTTTAGATTTTGGGTTTTTATTGATTTAGGTTGATTTTGATTTACTAATTTATTGAGTTTGTCGTGCGGCGTTTTGTGCAAAGCATTGTTTATTGTTTTCTTTTTAGTTTGATGATTAATTACTTTACTACATGCATACATATACATTTATACATATATATTTATATTTGATCCCAAAAACAAACAGTTCAAGCTTTTAGACAGAAATTCTAATTTAAATTTATTGTTTTATACTACCTTAAAAAACGTAAACATTATTTTATGTTTCTTTTTTTTTTTTTTTATGTGGCAATTATTTAAACATTAATCAACCTACTTAAAGGCTATAAAACATTGATTTGAAACAGTATAAGTGAACAGTGAATTTAAGATCTGTAACATACACATAGAAATGATTTTAACTAATAATACATAACATTATATATAACATTTATCTAACGGCCAACAGTCCAGAGGTCGCTGGTGTGGAGGCGCTTCAACCTCCTGCGAGTGGTGTTATTCCCAAGGGAGCAAGCCAATGGGTTAACTTGGTTATGCAACCGGTCGTTATACCGATTCGTATGTCGGTTTATCTGTGTTTTCACTGTCGGTAGACCGAAGTCGTTGTGCAGCGTCCTGTTGCTTACGTATGGCGGAGCACCAGAGATGTCTCTGAGCACCTTGTTATGCAGGACTTGAATTTGGTATATCCAAGATTTTGCAGCAGTGCCCCAAAATGGAATCCCATATGTCCATGTGGGCTCGATGATGCTCCTGTAAACCAGCAGCTTGTTGCTCAAACTGAGTTTACTTGATGGCTTTAGCAACCAGTTGAGTTTTGCTCTTTTGGATCTACACGCTGCTGCCGTGATCTGGATGTGTTTGTGCAAAGCATTGTTTATTGTTTTCTTTTTAGTTTGATGATTGATTACTTTACTACATGCATACATATACATACATACATATATATTTATATTTGTTCCCAAAAACAAACAGTTCAAGCTTTTAGACAGAAATTCTAATTTAAATTTATTGTTTTATACTACCTTAAAAACGTAAACATTATTTTATGTTTCTAAAATCTAAAAAGTAGATTTGCTCTATTTAACAAATATTTTTTGATTACACACATTGGATATAGATGTATTTTTTGTATATGCATACAGTGATTACAAGCTAATTAGAAGCAGCGTCAAGCAAAAAATTTAAAGTGCTATAAAGTTTAAACAAGGAAACAAATTCAAAATGTTTAAATGCCAATTTGTTTAATGTTATATCATATTTCAAAAAGAAACTTTAGTTTTTATTAAAATATTAATTAATTAATTAAAATTAGACAAAAACTAAAAACTTATCCAAAAATATGTGCAAGCCAATTAGAAGCAGTCTTAAAAAAGTTCAATATTTGGCGTATAAAAGCTTAAATAAGGATGTTAATACTTAGTATGATATCCTTTAGCCTTAACAACTTCGCTTAACCTATTTTTCATGGAAGATACCAGCTTCCGGGTAGTTTCTGGGCTGATCTTGCTCCACTCCTCCAGCAGAGCATTTTTGAGATCTTGTTTGCTGGATATCTTGTGATTCCGGATGTTATTTCCCAGCAGAACCCATAAATTTTCAAGAACATTTAAATCTGGAGACTGGGCCGGTGGAATTATCATGTGGGGGTAGTTCGATCTAAGCCAGGACTGTACTATTCCGCAATTATGCTTAGGGTCTGTGTCCAGGTAGATCCGGAAAGTACGTCGGATTCCTAGCTTCTCGGCATTTTGGAGTAAATTTTCTTTTAATATATCAAAGTACACATATTTATCCATTGTTGTTTCAATTATCACAAAAATTCCGACACCGGCTGCCAAGATAGATGCCCATACCCAAACATTTCTTCCGCCGTGCTTGACTATTGCCTTTATGTGTTTGGGATTTAGCTCAGTATTGGAGTATCGCCATACTTAATTCCATCCGTGCTGGCAAAAAATTTTGAATTTGTACTTATATTCAAATATGATTTTGTTCCAGAACACAAAATCCCTGCCCAAGTGGATTTTGGCGAACGTCATCCTAGACCATCTATTTTTTGCTTTTACAAATTTCATTTTCTGTGGTACTCGGGCCTTAAAGTCATGGTTGCGCAGAACTTGGAGCACAGTTTCCATACTGAACTTTTTCCTTATTTCATCCTGCACCTATTGAGTCAGTTTTTGAGCCGATAGCTTAAGATTTCCCATTGAAATCTTGATGATCCTCGGCTCGTCCTGCTCGGTGAAAATCGGGTTTGGTGCCATTCCGCCCTTGTCCTCTGTCCAATTTTCGTCCACGAAACTCCAAATGATGTGGAATACAGTTCAGGTGTTTAAATTGACCATTTTAGCTATTTGGCGATATGAATATCAAATTTTTAAGTGTTTCAGGATGAGTTTCCTTTGCTCAATGGTAGTCCGTTTGCCCATTGTCCTTGTAGGCTTGTTCCACTCGAGATGCAGAAAATAACTAAACTGACTATGAAGTATTGGTCTATTCTTACCGAAAATATTCAACTTTAGGCGGAAAACCTAGGTTTTTGCAACCTAACTGTACATAATGTAACTGCTTCAAATACGCCTGCACCATAAACTTAGGTTGTTTTTTTGCATAACCCGACCTAACGGGTCTGGAAATTCCCGTTTATTAGGGTCATAAATTCATTTCGGTAGTCAATACATGTACCTGCCATGGGTCTTTGAAATTTTTGAAAAATAATGAATAATGAGTTCATGACAGGCAATTGAAATTTTTGCTTGACGCTGCTTCTAATTAGCTTGTAGCCACTGTATATATGTGGGTTGGTTTGTGGTTTCTGAGACCAACGCCAACAACAACGACGAACATGAAGAACAGTAACAACGACGATCCCTAGACAACAACGATACCAAGACGACGAAGAGGAACGAGAGCGAATTCGCAAGACGGCGAATCCGATTGAGGAAGAGAAGCGGCGAAGACGACGACGACGACGACGATGTCGTGACGACGACAAGGGAGTTGCAGTTCGGCCTTTGACGGAATAGATTGTGAGAGCTGTGGCTCAAGTCGAGTTGAATTAGTGAACGAGTGGAAAGAAGCAGACTTTAATGTTACAAACTATTAATGACGTTATATTATCTTATATTAACCAATTAATACCGTTGATGTAATAAAACCCCCACATATATATTAATATATGCATATATATTTTGTTAGCGTTAACTATACAAAATGTTAGAATGCAAAAACGAACTAAAGCAGGTCTAAACTGGGTGCGTCATATGAATAAAATGAAATGAAAATTAAAAAAAAAAAAACGTTCATTATCGAGAGCACAGACCAGTATGTGTTCCAAGCTTCAAGTCTTTATCTCTAAGGTTGTCGGAAAAAGTTGCGTTCATACAGACGGACAGACAGCATGACTATGAGACCATCGGTAACAAAGTATAAAAATTTTAAAAGCACTACCACTTTAAAGGCGGAAAAATACAATAAACGATTTTAAAACATTTATAAAAGAAGCAGAATGTTTGTAAGTTGTATGTGCTAATAAATGTTTTTGGTTTCCGAGTTTCCAAAAAAAAAATTATTTCAATGTGGGAAAAAAATAATAGTAATAAAATACGTACATTAAAATCTTAAACACAAGGACGAAAAATAATGTTCTCAAAGGGAAAGATGTTTATAAGTGAATATAAAGTGGAAAATACTATGCAAACTAATATTAAATAAATTTTAAACACATTCAAAGATTGTTGCTAATAAAAAACTCAAAATATATAAAATGATTAAAAATAACATTTAAAAACAACAACATATACCATCCCCATGATTGTGCTCTGTAGTGAGAGAGTGAGTGATAATTTGAGAACGAGCTGAAGTGACAGTGAGCGACGTTCCTCGTAAGCGTGAGTTGAAGCTTATATTTTGATATGATCTTTTGGTTTGGCTAACTCTGGCATTAAGTTTTGAATGATTTCGTCACTTGTAATCATTTAACGTAACGCTCAATGCAAAATCTTTAAGGAGACAATTTTTAACTAATGCAACTTAATTAGCGCTTGTTGAAATTAATATATACCCATACACCTATTTAATTTCATATGTAAATTCGAATTTATTCGCAACCTTAATCTTAATTCCCAAAATAATGTAGGGTTCGATCTTAGTAATATACCTTCCAAGGTTTAATAAGTGTGCCTATTAAACGCGCGGAGATAGAGACATGAAACTTGGAACATAAACTGGAAAGTACCCTCAAAAGTTAAAGGGTCAAGGTTTTGGTGCAAGGTTCGCAAATCGATAAATCCATTTACAATGCGCATATCTTCCATTATTTGTAAGCTAGAGTCTCCAAATTTTGAAAATATGTTACTGGTAAGTCCCCCAAGAGATCGATATAAAATTGAATGGCCACGCCCACTCCGCCTACCTAAGCCAATACAGTTGGTTTAAATCGATAACACCGTACATCTCACGCAATTTGAAAGCTTAAGTCACAAAATTTGAAAGGTATATTGCTAGTAACGCCCTTCAAAAATCTGTAAAAAAAAAATGTTGGGCCACGCCCACTCCCGCCCTCAAAACCCGATAAATGCACATATCTCCCGCTATTTAGGAGCTATAGCTACCAAACTTGAAAGTTATAAGTGGACGAGGAAGTAAGACAGTTATCGATAAAATAATGCAAACTTGATCTGCACCTTGATCTGCAGATGGACCGACGGTCGGACGGTCGCAAAACCATTATACCCTGTTTACCCATTTTTAATTTGTTAAAGGTATAATAAGTAAAATGTAAGTCTGTTAATTCTTATTACTTTTTAAACTTACTAATTTATATTAATGGAAATGGATATATTTTTAACGACCTTATGACGTATATTCGGAATCGTCTTACACAGAGTTACATGAAATTAAAATAAATAAAACTTACATTGTGCAGGATTGGGAGGCTGTTCTTGCTTGTCGAGGACAATTCCCCCTCTTAAAATAAAGTCGTACTCTTCCTCAACCAACTTTCCAGCACTTGACAATATTTTTGCAGTCATGTGGATTGAAAAGAGCAGCTTATGTCTTTCAAAGAGACTGCGACAAGTATTTTTGTACACTGAATAGGTATGATATTCGCAGATATTATGAATACGTTCACGTACTAGCTGACTTCGAGAGCTACGCTCAATAGATTGCGTAAAAAGCAAAGTATAAGCAGCCAAAGAAAAAACATACATTGGGTCTATCTTTGACATATCATTAAGGACAAAAAATAAAATAGCAGCACGCACGGATGCCGGCTTGTATTCTTGACGTGCTAAATCAATTTCAATTTCAGTAATCTCTGCAACATTTAGTGATTCTGTTACAAGCCCAGATGTTTGACGTGATTTTTGTAATGTAGTAAATAGTTTATCATCATCAAGAAGTGATCCTCTACTTTCATTCAATAAGCGAAGAATTTCATTGTCAAGATCAACTAGTGTTCGTTTGTTTCTTGCAGTTATTAGTACAAGATCATCTTTCTGTTCTTCCAGAGCTGGTTTTTCCTGCCGTACAATAATAGCTAGCAATTGTGCTTCCAGCCCATCCTGCTGAAGAGCAAAATTGACAATTGCCAATTTTGACGATATTTCGGGTGAATAGTGAGGATTTGAAATCTTTGTTGTTATATAAAATCGAAATTGTTCGTTATAAGATATATGCTTATCGTTAAACCTTATAAGTTTTTCTCCAGCTTGTATTGTAAAGCTTCTGCGCAGAATAGGATATAAAGCCTGGTCTATAACTTCACCAATATTTTGCAACATTAGAGAAAATCCTTCCTTAACAGCAAGTTCTATTTTCTGTAGATAATCAATCATAACCAAATCAATAATAATAAGCTGATTATTTTTTTCCATATTCATAATCCAATTGTTAGCTTGCATTTGCGGATCGATAATCAGGGGCCATCTACTACCATGAGTCACAACTACTCCGTTTTCTGTGCTTAAATCATCAGCCGGAAGTCCTTGAATATTCCATTCTCTGATAGTAACGGTATTGCAAAGAAACACAGTAATTTTTAGATCATGAGTTGCTGGTATAAGTAAATTCTTAATAAGCTGTCTCCAATTATTTATAAGTTCATCACGGTATTTTGTATCAAATGGACCCAAGTAAGTTACGAATGCAATAGATATGAGACAGTCTCCAGGTAGTTTATCAAAAGTTAAGTCCAATTGAGCCACAGTTTTTATCCAACGCTCTCGCTCCCCTGAAAGAGATTCGACTAAAATAATGGCACGTTCCAGTTGTTTTCGTAGACGTTCTTCCTTTTCACGTAAGTCACTAAGCATTTCAGTCTTTTCATTCAATTGTCTATAAAGGTTCTCAATGACAGCTTGTAGCTCTTCAAGTTTTTTTTGTGCAGTTGCCAATGCTGCTTGTTTTTCCTCTAGGGATCTCACTGCGCTATCTAGTTTTTTTTGTTTCGGTGCAACAATACGGTATACTTTACCATAATTTTCAATTGCAATAATCCATAGCATTAAAGACTTACATGCAACTGATACAACAGCCACTTTATCTGGTTCCAATTCGGGATTTTTTGTGTACATAGCTATTCGCTTTAGTGTTTTTTCTGAAATGTGATCACGATCAAAATTTTTTAAATCGTTGAGAAATGTTGACTCACTAAGCACCTTTTTCGCATTCTCCCAAGTGGGTTCCCTTCCTATGAGAATTAAGACGGCCTCCATTACCTTTTCAATTTTCATAGGTGGACGGCCATACGATTTTATTTCAGAGATATCTTTCTTATTTAGCGCGTCTAAGGCCTTTACAGCGGCATCAATCATGGGAAGAACAACTTCCAAGTCAGCGCGAGCTGTTGCAGCTAAGTTTAAACATATTTCTTCATCACGTCGTATTATTACTGCCTCTGCGTCCACGATTTCTTTTTGTTGAGTCGCCTCGGTTTTCTGAATTTCAATCATAGCAATAAATTCTTCACATTCCATTGCAAGTAATTTTACTTGCTCGGAACTAACCCTTAGCTCCTCTGACATCAAAGATACATTTTCCTGAGTCTCGGCTATCTTAGATAATCCATTACGCAGACGATTAGCAGCTGACGATACCTCTGTACGTTTTTTTTCAAGAAGACTTTTAAAGCCACTAACCAATTCTAAATAATTCGGCGAAGTAACATAATTATATCGTTTTACCTCTATTAACATTACTTGTGAGATTTTTGAAACACTAGAATGAATAAGTGAAAATGCATGTGGAATCTCCCGATGAAGAATTTTCTCCGTAGACTCGACTAAGCTATCTCGATCTTTCTTATCATTCTTTCTCGGTATCGATAAATTAAGTTGAAATCCTTTTAAAAAATGAGAAGCGACTTCCAATAATGCTTCTTGCGGCCAAGGCCTAAACCAGTTGGGGGTGGTTGAACTTAATATTGCTGGGTATTGACGAATATAATTTCGGAAATTATTGCCGATAGGGCTGAAGCAGAGAGCAATGTGCATAAAGTCCCTTACATTTAACATAAAAAACGTGTACAAGGCTTCAGTATTGAAATCGATTCCCGCTTTTTTTGCTATCCGCTCTAGGTCGGGTTTTAGTTCATCAAATTCAGATGATTTGAATAAATTTATTTCACCACTACAAAGCATATTGTTTATTATTTCTAAGAATGCCAATTCAGCTACCTGTTCGCTGCTGAAAATGAAAGTTGTTAATCTTTGGTTTAGACCAGTTAGCTTGTATAGAGATTTTAAATCTTCACGTAAGTCACCGACTTTGTACTTTTTTGATATCTCGACTTTAAATATCCCCATTTCTAAAATAAATGCTGCTAATTTGGTAAGCACTTGACGGCCAGATCCTCCTATGCCAATATTTAAAATGTGACCAAGTGGTTGAGATATAACGCGAATTATTCTAACTACATGTTCAATGGCTTCTTTAAAGAAAACAATATTCATACGAGCCATACCAGGAGAATTATTGTATTCTTCTAATTGATTTATCAAGTATGTGTGCAGCGTATCCAACTTTAAGTCTTCGTAGAATCCTTGAGGATGTGCAAATTCACCGAAAAGAGGAGCTTGTTTTGACGGGCACAGACTGTGGAAGGTTACATCAAAAAATTCTCCCAGTGTTTCATTAATTGTGGTATGAAACCAATCTTGATCTGAGTCGTCAACAAGTCGATCGTAAAATACTCTAAAACACTCATGAATCCAAAGGCGAAGAAATAGTGATCTTGTCGTTTGAAGATATGGAGAGCCTCTTAGTAATCCTTGAAATACTTTTGATATATCTCGAAGATTAAATATATAATGCGATTTATTGGGAGTTGGTAACATTTTGACAACAATAGCAGTGTAGAGATATATTGTCGCATGTGTTAATATCAACCACATTTCGCGCACATCGTTTTTGAATCCTTCCAGTTTTTGTTTCAGCATTTTACCAAAAATACATGTAATTGTTTCGTGAGTTGGAAATGTTATATTTATGACAACAAACCGGCTTTGAGTCCGTGGTGAGATTACTTGTCGTCCACCTCCTGGCGGTCCCATTGCTGCCATTAGTAAAGTATTTAAAACGTATATTTTTTGCTGAGTCTTACGATTAAACCAGAATTTATAATCTAACCATTGCCGAATTAGCTCCAGTGGCGGCTGTGATCCATAGGTGTCTTTAGCTGGCATATTAAAATCATCCATAAAGCATATCATTCTTTTTCCACCAAGCGGTACAAATTGTGTTTTCGTCCGTTTTTCGGTACGGTTTTCAATGGTAGCCTGTAGACCAGCAGCTGTCGTTTGCGCTGAAATGTTAACATGGAGTACGCAAAACTTATTTTTATCGCAGGCCTCCATTACGTTAGATGCAGTCGTTGATTTTCCAGTACCAACATTCCCAACTAATAACACTGGATGCTCTTCAATAAGAAGCTTTGAAACGATATATTCATAACGTTTAGTGTCGCCAGTCGGAACAATTATCTTGTAAAAAGGAGAGCTAAGGTAAGAAATATAAATTACTTAACAGACCATATGATGGAAAATGTAACCAACCTTTCATCAAATCGCCATGTACTAGACAGATTTGTAACCCAAGGAATAAAAGAGCGATTGATTGGATCTACGTAGTAATCATACACCGTATACTTTATTGGAAAACAGCTTTCTATTTCACGAATGTAAGCGTCGAGTTTAAGCCGACTGGCTTCGTCGACACTTGCACAAACCGACCATACCAAAGCGAACAGAAACCAAAGTTTTGTTATTTCTTCTAAGTGTTCGGAGTTAAGCGGGTTAATTCCATTCTCTTTTGTAGCAATAGCATCTAATAATTTACACAAGGACTTTATTCCGCTTAATTCATTTGTCTTTACGGGCTCTTTGCAGTTGGCGTGCTTGTACTCAAGCAAATTAGGTACAATTATTTCAAAATAAACACGCAAAAGGTCCGCATATGGCTTAGACTTTAGTTTCTGTAACCATGAGTCTACATATGGCCTCCAACCCCAATCATCGTAGTCGTTATATACCATACCACAGCGCGATACAGTTGCAGGAGAGGCTACAGCCAAATCGGCCACCTCAAATAGTAATGATACCTGCGGCGGCATTGTTATACGTTCACTATTTATTAGAGTAAGTAGCTTATTGTCGTCCATCACAGAGTTCATATTTTCAATCCAAACAGCATCGACAGGTCCGTCGAAGAGTAACCATTTCTGCATTAGGTCCTCATCTGCACAAATAATGCGCATTATGGAACTGAGAACCCCATCAAGCCACTCCCCAGTACTTAAATTATACTCCCCGTACAACTCAGCTAAATTCAGGGACTTAGGGTTGACTGGGTATACAGTAACGGATTCCCACCCTTTGAAACGTTGCATACTCATTCGACAATATGCTGCCTGTAATATTCGCCATGTAACCGTCTTAGCTGTTCCTGTTTCGCCTATAATCATAACTGAATGCCTAGAATTTTTTGTTTCAAAAAGCTCAATAATCTTTTTTACTGCTGTTTGAGTAGCTTGAAGGCCATTATCTCTAAATTCTTCAAGCAAAGCAAGATTTAAATCACTGTAGTCAATATGTGGAACCCTAACTTCTGGAAATATATCACACATTATTTGATTAAACAGCGGTAAGTCAGCAGCTGTAAATCGCGCAACGTTCATATCTCTCATAGCAAGATAGATGATCTCCTCCTCGTTCGTATTTGGAAATTGTCTTCTTTTGCGTCCAGCATATCTCAATAAAGCAACCATGGAACGCAAGCCGAAGTCATAGTGGTACTGCTTTGAAAGTTGTTGCTTTGCTAATTCATAAAGCGTAAATATCTTTCTGGCCAGATTCTTTGTATTGGTGAAGCCATCGGAAAAAAGCAAATTCTCTGCAATAATAATATTATCAGGTACCATCATTGAAATTGGACGGAACATCGACTTTAAGTTATCAGGCAATTCGGTGCGTCCAGCATAGCCAGGATTCATAGTAATAAATAATCCCACAGTACTTACTAATTTTATTGTTTGACCTTCAAAAATAAATTCTTTTACTTTAGCCGATAGAGCTGTCATAATAGACATTATCTGTTGAGCAACAACAGAAAGAACTTCTATATTAATTCTGTTAAATTCGTCGAAACAACCCCAACACCCAGTCTGCGCAAGACCAGAGAAATTTTTTCCGATACTCTTATAATCCAAACCTTCTGAGCAGTTTGTTACTATTACCAATAATCCCATAGCCTTGCCAAGATCTTTTACAGTCTCAGTCTTTCCTGTACCAGCAGGCCCTTTTGGACTTGCTCCGCGGTGCAAATGAAGAGCAGTTGTTAATGTAATATAGCAACGATCAGTCAATGGTGTTATTACTAGCCTTCCAGAATTACCACTGTATTCATACCCATACCACTGTTCTGTATTCGTCTGTCTAATTACACACATCTCTGATTCACGATGCCAATAAAAACGTAATTGTGAAAACCATTCAAAGTTACCAATATCCTTGCAGTTAGACTTATACATGCGATCGAGAACGTCCCGCCCATGTATCTCCAATGTGATGAGCGCATTCACTTTAAGTCGCATAATTTTTGATAAGTCTTTGCGGCTAATTTCAGATAACTTGGAAAGTACTTTTATCTGTTTTCTTTTAAGTTTTCGAAGTGGTTTCTTTTGGTCAACCATTTTACAATGTATTAAGCTGCGTGTACAATCTGTTGTAAACTGAATTTTTGCCATTGTTAGCACCATTTGGCCAGGAAAAAGAGATATCCATTTCTCACGATTACCAATTAGCTTTTTTAAAGAACCCCTTGCTAATTTTAATTGTTCTTTCATAACAGCAATCATACAGTCCTCAACCTGATTTAGCCAACTTTCTGAAGGGCCATTAATATATACAACTTGTAAAAATTCCACACATTCGCCATCATCTGAATGCATTGTATTAGCCTGCCAACGACTCAATGCCTTTCCGACTCTCCTTAATTCCAGTTTGTTAAGATTGTCAAAAAGTTTTTTAAGGTGTGGTTGTACAAGATCAGGACGCTTAGCGTTTCCCAATATTTCTAATAGATCATCATTTGAAATAAAATAAAAGCGAGCAAAAAGCTGACGCTTGGCTTCCAAATAAATTTCTAAAGCGCGCTGAATCAATTCCAAGTGTTCATCCATATGGATAAAGCGACTAAGAACAAATGGGGCTGGTCGAAGGTGGGTGGCCTTTACAGCTGTATTAGCCTGAAACATTTTTGTTGTTATTGTTTGGAATTCTCCTGTGATAGCAATAAACCGATTTTCCTCTTGGGGAAGCTGCTTTCGGATATCATCCCCTTGAAATATATTTTCTAAATAGAGCCAAAGTCGTTGCACTGAAAGTGCCTTTTCAAGGGTTTCGCTGATATAAGATAATTTTTTTTCCCAATAATCTACAATATTTATAAAAGGTTCGACAAACCGTGTTGCTTTCATAGCCGATATCTGAACTGAGTGCTCTTCAAGTTGTTGGAAACATTCATCAACATTTTTAATCCTGTAATTTCCATCTCGGGTATAAGTCATCTCAAAACCTTGTTTTTTCCAAATAGCTATAATATTCTTTATTCCATTTTCAATTTGAAGCTCCATTGTTGCTGCATTAGAAATATCCTGTATATCTTCAGAAAATGCTTGAAAGTCCAAGTTTACAATCAGACCGAGAGTAAATTCTTTTGAAGTTTCGTCAAAATCTCTAAGGAAAAGAACAAAAACCATATTTTAATTACTATGTTTGTTGAGCTATTGAGCTTTTTCAATAGCTATCGAATTTTTCAAAGTAAAACAAATAAATAGAAACGCACCGAAATTTGCTTTTCTATAAATGTAAGTTATTTGCCTTCGTGGCTTAAAAACTTAAAAATAGTTAAAATTGTTAATTATAAGCTCCGAGTTGAGCTTTGCACTTTTAATTGTACGAATTAATTTTTGGCAAGCGGTGTCGAATACCGTGCCGCGACTTGAATTCCCGATTGACCGAATAAAACTAATTAGCTGCCGAATTGCAGGTGAAAAATGCAATAAAACGAAATGCCGATGAGCATATGCAAAACAACAGTTATGATAGTTACGTTAATTTGCTCTTTATGCTGCGCAGAGCATAACTTATCAAAGAGATAAATATTAAGAGCAAAGCTGCTTTAATTGTTGTTTGGCGCGGATACCTGCGTAACCAAACATTCTCCCCCGTTGAAAGACACGGGCTTTCAACTGCATCCTCTTTCGGAAGCGCACACAACTTGCGCACAGCTCCCTTTATTGTTCAAGTTGACGTCTTGAGAACAGCTACTCGGGAAACGCCGCAGTGCCAAGGAAGTGCGCAGGAGTTAACACATCCAGATCTGCAGGGTGGAGTGGAAAAGGAGGTCGAGAGTTTATTATTGCCCCAATGTGGAAGACAAGTGTGCGCAGATCATCCAAGGCCAAAACCGAGGGTCTGACCGACCGATAAAAATGGTTTTTGCTGTCTTCACCGCCGCCTCCCAAAGTCCACCAAAGTGTGGTGTGCGAGGTGGGATGAATTCCCATTCGATGTCATCAGAGACACAAAACTCTCGGACAGAGTCGATGTGCTTCTCGCTGAGGAAGGGTCGCTTGAGTTCAGCCAAGTCATTCTTGGCTCCGACGAAATTTGTCGCATTGTCCGACCATATGCGAACAGGTTTACATCTGGTAAGAATAAACCTCTTAAGCGCATTAAGAAAGGCTGCTATTGACAAATCAGGAACCAGTTCGAGATGCACTGCCTTTGTTTTCGAAGCAAATGAAGACCGAGATGTAGCATGTTACTGGTCCTTTGTTACGAATCTCGTTTTTGTAATAAAACGGTCCACAACAGTCCACTCCAGTGACAGCAAAAGGTTGCGAGCCACTAACACGATCGCGGGGAAGATCAGCCATAATTGTCTCAGCCAGGACCGGTTTTGCTCGAAAACACATAATGCATTTTGTTGTTACGCTGGAGACAGTCTTACGCCCACCAATAGGCCAACAGTGGAGCCGAATATGAGCAAGCAGAGAACGAGGTCCGGCATGCAGCTGACACTTGTGAAAATGCATGATGATGGCGCGTGTGACAGGATGATGTCCCGGAAGTATGATCGGATGCTGAGCATCTACATCTACTGTTAGACTGGCATGCCTGTTGCGATTCCGAAATTTATATATATATCCGAAGACACGACGCAGGTTATGAAAAGAATTTGCAAACTTGCATCCTAAGCTGACATCAGAGCATCTAGAGATAGTAACTAGCACCTTTTGCCGCAGCTCAGGAAGCGTCCGGGCCGGTAAACTTGATGCGGGCCAGTCTCCTTTGGTTAAGAAATCGGGACCATGAGACCACAACGATGATTCTAAAAGGTCACTTGGAAGTGCTCCTCTAGAAAGAATGTCTGCCGGGTTGCATTCCGTCGGTACGTAGCGCCATTCCATTCCTGTCGTAAGCTCCTGTATTAAAGATATGCGATTAGCCGTGAACGTTTGGAAGCGCGAAGGCTCATCACGTATCCAGGATAAGACAACAGCCGAATCCGACCAACAATAGTATCTACAGTTAACTAAATTCATTTGAGCTACTTCGCGAATAAGTTGAGATAGAAGTGCAGCAGCAGATAATTCCAGCTTTGGTACTGAGCTATGCGCAGTCCCTCTGTTATGGATACAACGTAAGAGCATCCACCGTAAGCCTCAATGCTCGCATCACTAAAACCATGAACTTCGATGATGCCCTTTGGAACAACGACCAGTCGAGGGAGTTTTATTTGCTCTGTGTTGCAAATATCGGCACACAAGCCATTCCAAGAACAGTGCAAAGAAGCAGGAAGACTCTCATCCCAATCCAATTGCTCTCTCCAAATGAGCTACAAAAAGATCTTGGCCTTGGCTACCACGGGTCCGATAAGTCCAAGCGGGTCATAAAACCGAGCAATGGTAGACAGCACAGACCGTTTGCTAGGCTTCCCAGGCGCTTTCATAGGCGAAAAGTTGGACAGAAAGCAGTCAGAGGCTGTATCCCACGCAAGTCCGAGAGTCTTCGTGACATCCGTGCCATCGTCAAATTTTAAAAAAGTCTCCTTTTCCTCATCAGGAACCTGTTGAAGCACGCGAGGAGCGTTGGAGCACCACTTCCTAAGTTTAAAGTTTCCCTTTCGAAGCAGACTGACTGTTTGCTCCATAATATAAACTACTTCCTCGGTAGAGTCACCTTCAGTGATGAGATCATCTACATAAAAATCGCTCAAGATCACTTTAGATCCAGCAGGAAATGATCTTCTTTCATTAATAGCTAATTGCTGCATGGAACGAACCGCAAGAAAAGAAGCTGGCTTTGTGCCATAGGTGACAGTATCCAGCTTGAAAACTTGAATTTCATGATGAGGCGAATCACGCCATAAGATACATTGCAGATAGGAATCGGGCTCAGCCATCCTAACGCACCTGTACATTTTGCTAATGTCACCAGTCAGGGCTATTGGGAATGTCCTAAACTGCAACAGTGTAGCGAACAGCTTGCGTTGAATTGTTGGGCCTGCCATGAGGATTTCATTTAGGGAATAACCAGACGAAGACACGGCCGAACCATCAAAAACAACTCTAAGCTTAGTTGTTGAGCTGTCTTCCTTAAGAACACAATGATGAGGAAGATAATACTTGCAGCGACTTAGCATGTGCGACCAAACAAGAGACATGTGATTCAAATCCACATACTCCTTGATAAATGCTGAATATTGCGACTTCAAACCAGGATGACGTTCTAATTTGCGTTCCAGGTTGCAAAAACGACGATATGCCTGCTGACACGAATCTCCAATTAGATCCACAGCATGCTTGACTGGAAGGCGAACCGAATATTCGCCAGTGTCCAAACGAGCAAAAGTTTGTTTAAAATGCGCTTCACAATCAAGTTCCTCCTTGGTAGATTCGTTGACTAAACGGGAACACGATTCTACCTCCCAAAACCGACGAACGATTTCATCAAGCTTGTGATCTGGGCTAGGATTTGGCATCAGAACCGAGCTAGTGACCATCAATGAGACAGGGCTCGCTGAAGAAGTTCCTCCTGTCACTATCCAGCCCAGTTGAGTTTTTTGAAGAATAGGCAAACCAGGAGCGATTTTGATTTGACCGACACACAACAATTCAAACAAGATAGAACGTTGCAGTCGGACATAACCGACAGCGAAATACTATTATACCTTAATTTGTAAAACGTTAAGAAATACTTGAATTGCGGGGGATATAGGCGCTTATCGGTTTTGGGGGCAGGAGTGGGCGTGGCCCAAATAATTTTGGAGTTCGATCTTAGTAATCTACCTTCTAAGTTTGGTAACTGTAGCTCTTAAATTGCGGGAGATACAGGCATTTATCGTTTTTTGTGGGCGGGAGTGGGCGTGGTCCAACATTTTTTTTACACATTTATGAAGGGTGTTACTAGCAATATACCTTTAAAATTTGGTGACTTAAGTTTTCAAATTGCGTGAGATATATGGGTTTATCGATTTACACCAACAGGTGTATCGTTTTAGGTAGGTAGAGTGAGCGTGGCCATCCAATTTCTTATCGATCTTTTGGTGGAGTTACCAGTAACATACCTGCAAAATTTTGCGACTCTAGCTTGCAAATTACGGCAGATATGCGCATTTAAAATTTCTAGGGACGAAGTTCCTGGGGGCGGCGGATGTGGGCGTGGTCCAAAAATTGGTATGCCAATCTTTGGAGGAGGTTACCAGCAAATTACCTTAAAAGTTTTTTTTTTCTTTAAAATGTTCGGAGATATACGGAGTTATCGATTTACAATCGGAATTGTCGATTATAGGCGCAGGTGTGGGTGTGGCACCACAAATTTATTATCGATTCTTAAAGGCGACTGCCAGTAATATACCTACCAAATTTGACGTTCCCTACTCAAAAACTGCGGAAGATATAGCCATTTGAAAATTTTAAGGGCGGGGGTGATGGGGGCGTCGGAGGTGGGCGTGGCACATGCCAATCTTTCAAGGACCTCGCCAACAACCTACCATTCAAAATTGGTGACTGTATCCATTAAATTGTAAGAGATATGTGGATTTATCGATTTGCTAAAATCGATTTTCGCGATTTTCTAGCTCCCTAGTGGACGTAGGTCCAAACCCAAGACACTTTAACTTTTGAGGATACTTTCCAGTATACGTTCCAAGTTTCAAGTCTCTATCTCTAAGGGTGTCGGAGGAACGCGCGTTCATACGGACGGACAGACGGACAGACGGACAGAC
The DNA here is from genome assembly GCA_035042205.1 of Drosophila infuscata. Lineage (NCBI taxonomy): Eukaryota > Metazoa > Arthropoda > Insecta > Diptera > Drosophilidae > Drosophila > Drosophila infuscata. The sequence goes on from JAWNLR010000007.1 coordinate 33,971, forward strand.
AGCATGACGGTCATTGTTCAAAACCAATATACTATTATACCATTTTGGTATAATAGTATAATTATACCATTTTGGTATAATAGTATAAAAACAGGCCAGCTCCAATTAACAAATCAATTTTGTGCGCCTTAAAGAACTCTGGATCAGCCAAGCGAATATTTGAGGGTATAGTCCAGAGCTCAGTGTTGACATCGTAGGTAGGCTGATTTCCAGTTATAGACGGAGCTACGAGAACTGAGATGTTGGCAGAGTACGCAGATGCTCGCGATTGAAAGCTTATATCGGCTGAATAGCCTTCTAAGGAAACAGTTAACTCCCCCAATCCTGAAATCAAAGTAGGTGAGCGATGCTTGCGCAGCTGGACGTTTTGAGCTAAACGAGATGTGATAATGTGCACCTGCGACCCAGAATCAAGTAGCGCTCGGCAAGGCACTAAAACTCCAGTACGTCTTGACTAAGATTTTGGGCTACAAGTGTTGCAGAAGGGTTTACAGCAGGCGGATGCGGAGCAAAGTTAACTTGAGAGCCGTCAATCTGATTCTCAAAATGCAGAAGCGTATGATGCTTGGCCTTGCAGCGGTTGCAGGTAGTGGAGCTGCACTCCTTTAACCGATGACCTTTACACAGGCAATTAATGCAAAGGTTGATCTTCTTTACCTCTCGTAGACGCAGTTGCGGAGACAGATTTCCAAAACGGGAACAGTTATAAATTAAGTGGCCAAAGATCTCACAAAACACACATTTATTTGTGTTGGAGTTTACTACTTTTTTTACTACTTTATCCCACCTTAGAGCTAGGCGTATACGTTGCCGTTGTTCCAACCTTTGACATCCTCGATCCAGAAATGCCAAGAACTGCTCACAAGTCGGAATAGTCTGCGTTGCCTTGTCCACTTTCTGCAGCAAACTGTGCACGATAATGAAACCCGCAATCTGCTTAACGTTGCCCAGGCTTTGTAGAGCGCGCATGTTGGAGTTAACCGTATCCGAAAGGGTTCGAAGTTTTACCGCTGACGACGACTCGATGCAATCTAATCCCAAAATCTCCGTGACATGTGCTAAACCGTTTTTAAGGAGCTCCAATGCAACTGGATAGTTAGCGCTGCTGATTTCCAACGAAAAAACACTATCTAAGGCTGATCCTTTCAGATACGATCGCAAGTGCTGAAACTTCTCCACATCCGAAAGTCCTGAGTCCGCATCAATGATTGAAGAGAACATCGCTATGAACTCTGCAAACTTTGTATATCCTCCACTAAACTCAGGCAGCTTGATCTCAGGCAAGCGGATTCGGCTTTGAGACAATGTGTGATTGTCACCACATGCATCTTGCCTCATAGTCGAGCACAACGGCGACGATAACTTTCTTTTATTAACTTCGCAAGCTAGTTTCAACTAATATTGAGAAGTCATCAAAACATGCCCGTAACTCACTCCCGATTTCAGAATAATCCAGCTCCTCCAACGCGTCATGCATATTGTAAAATGCCTGGTGAGCACTTTCCAACGTCTTGAGCAGAACTCTTGTTTGCTGAGATGCACAATTTGCTCCGGAGCGTTTGTTTTGGCCATCCGTTTTACCTGTCATCAATAGCTTTGGCCTTGGCTTTGTAAAACGGGGCAGTAGGAGACTGAACGGCAGCCGAATTTGAGGGCAAACACTTGAACAGAAAGTGAGCACAAAACGAACCGAGCGCGAGTTTTATTAACTCTTTACTTTAAATAATTTGTATTTATTTAAATAATTTGTATTTATTTAAACAAACAGAACTAATGAATCACTTCGGGGTCACCAAATGTTGAGCTATTGAGCTTTTTCAATAGCTATCGAATTTTTCAAAGTCACACAAATAAATAGAAACGCACCGAAATTTGCTTTTATATAAATTTAGTTTATTTGCCTTCGTGGCCAAAACTAAAAATAGTTACAATTGTTAAGTATAAGCTCCGAGTTGAGCTCTGCACTTTTAATTGTACGAATTATTTTTTGGCAAGCGGTGTCGAATACCGTGCCGCGACTTGAATTCCCGATTGACCGAATAGAACTAATTCGCTGCCGAATTGCAGCTGCTGCTTGCGAAAAATTTGCGAAAAATGCAATAAAACGAAAGGCCGATGATCATATGCAAAACAACAGTTATGATAGTTACGTTAATTTGCTCTTTATGCTGCGCAGAGCATAACTTATCAAAGAGATAAATATTAAGAGCGAAGCTGCTTTAATTGTTGTTTGGCGCGGATACCTGCGTAACCAAACAAGCACTTTATTTATAAATAAATAAATAAATTATATTATGAAAAACGAAAACCAAATTTCTTTTATTTAAACATTTTAAAATTTATTCAACTATTTAAGAAACCCGCAAGTAAACAAAACATATCAGGTAATTTGCTAGCAAGCAAATTATTGGGAAAATTATCAAAGAGAGTGTCACTCAAACAGAGTGCACTGAACAAAAGGGTGAGAACAAAACACATCACGCACACAAATAGCGTTGAGCAACCAACAGTTCGGCATAGTAGAACGTGTAACATCTACCCTTCTCTAGGTACATGAGAGATTACCTGACCCAGAAAACGTAGCTATCACCTTTACGACCGATGGAACGTCGACTCTTAGAACAATTCAGCCAGTGTGAAGTGCCACTTATCGATTTCTAGCTATTGGATAGTGATTGCCACTAGACTCGTTTATGAAGTTCCTCAAGGTACTCTTCCTTCCAACGGAAACAAAGCTATTGGTTCAAAGCCCTCTTTGCGATTTCGGGCTTAGATAAGAAAGGGATTGCGACTAAAAAATGCGCTGGATTGAGGGCTAACACGTCAGTTCGATCTTTTGATATTGAAGAAGTCGGTCTTGAAATCGAGCTTCAACCTGTAGTGGTGTACATATGTATATACACAATACTATTAACACAAAATAAGATCAATTCGCACTGGTAACCTTTTTTGAGACGTGAGTATAACAGCGAACCGCATGTAATCAACAGTTGATCAATAATGATGCGTTGGCTGGACCATTCACGCACCGACTCAAAAAGGTTAATCTAACTCCAGAGCAACTGTGCGTAGTGACGCCCACGCTAATTGGTTACGACTTAAGCACTTTTCTTCCGAAATTGCATACGTGCACAACCCAAAATTCTTATTGAAAATAATTTGGCGGCATCGGCATCTTAAATCTCGTTTTGTTAAAATTTACTTAAATAAACATACGAAGAGAATAGTGAAAAGTGCGCTCACACCAATACACACACAGCAACGTCATCCGTCTTCAGGCCTGTCGACTACGATGGACTACATAAGCCGCTGTTTTGGTGCTGTAAGTACGGCTTAACCGTACGCAGAAATTGTAAGTTAAAATAACAAAATCAAACCAAGAATGACCATATAACAGTTGTCCCATGCCATGAAAGATGTAAATACCTGTATAATTAAGCTAACTCAATTCAAATAGCTAGGGCATAGTTTTGTTCCACTAACCGTTCTTGTGTTTGAGATTAGTATATAGTATGTAGTAAAATGTCTTTTGTTTATGACAAGATTTCAACTCGTGTCATTTTGGCACAATTAACATAGCATCCAAACCCTCTCAGCATTCTCTCATTTTTTCTCTCAGCGCACTCAGCGCTGTTACACATGTAATATAATGTAATGTAATATGTTAACATAGTTAGTATAAGAAAAAGGCAAGAACAAGCCACAGTGCAGTGTGAAAGTAACATAATTAAAGTGAATAAATCAAGAAAGGTGCATTCGACACCAACAACAACAAAATATTAGAAAAGTGTTTTTACTGTGAAAGGAAATTGGCCGCCCCACTACAACATTTGGTCCTTCGAGCCGGATCATCATTTCATCATCGTCATCACGGGATCATCATTTCATCACGTCTCATCTCGTCATCACGGATCACGCTCCCCCAGCTAGCATCGGTGGACAATCAGCATCACAGGAAAACACTTAAGTACAACTCCTATATATATATATATATCCAGTATATATGCCATTTTTCCGGCCTCCTACTTTTGTAATCCAACAAAGTTGTACAGTGTACATTTTCGTCAGAGCCTCCATCTTTTTTCCCAAGAGCAAAGTCCAAATTGCTCATAGTCCTAGTGTATAACAACACACACACACTTCAAATCCAAAATACATAACAAATTGTTTAATCTCTGTACTACATATGTACATACAAACAAATTTAATAAAACAATTCCTTAAATACTATGTACAAATTAAATTAAATTAATTAAACTAAATTAATTAAATTTAAACTATTCAAAATACACGGCTAACTCCATGTCCATATGTGTATGAGTGTGCAGGTCAAACGTTCAGCTTAAATTATCCACAATTAACAGCTGGTAGCCTGTGCACTAAGAAAAGAATAATACATTAATAAATTTTTCGGCGCAAGTTCATTATTTTTTTTCGCATATACTTACAGTGTATTGCTAACCTCCAATTCCATATGAATGCCGACAACCTACAAAGTATAAATAATAAATAAAAATAAATACAAAAAATTATTTAGCTAACCTCTTACATATATGTAAGTTTTGCCGGCGCGTCATATATACATACTTACATACATATATTCATACTTACATACATAAACATAAACACTTACATACATAAACATAAATACTTACATACATAAACATACATACATACATACATAAACTGAACACATACAAATTCAAATAATAAATTGGCCGAACATACAAACACAAAGAGATAAACGGCATAACTCAAACAAATAATTAAATAACTTTAATGCAAACATATGTATGTATGTAAACATCTAAATCCACATTAGCGACGGCAAATAAGACACATATATTCTACACACATAACAAATATTTAAAATACTTACAATTCAATAATAGTTGCTGCAGTCCACTATATTTCCACTTTGTGCAAAATAAATTAACATATGTTTGTAAAAAACATATGTTTTTCTTCTTTTTGCTTTGCACACAATTAACAAGCACTGATCGCCAATCCAGGGCTGCAGTGTCTTGTGTTTCCACAACCACCGTTTCGTCGAAACAATATTATAATATAATCGACAATTGAATGTGGCTTGTATTTTCTGATTTAATTATTTTATTTTGTTATTAATTTAACAATAAAAAATTAATAATAAGATATAATAACACATATTAGGAAGTATAAGCACATATATATTTGTTTCCATTTTTTTGTTGTCCCACAAAAAATTAACAAACAAATAAACGCAAGCAATAAATTTAATTACGAGAACAAGTGTCTGTTCCGCAATTCCCATCGTTCCACGTTTGCAAAATAAAGGAATTTCATTGTGAATCCTATCCCTTTAGCCAAATAGTTTTTTTTCTCGGTTAACCGTGAGAACATAGTATGTCCACGGAGCCAAATCCACAAGAGAAAAAACATTTGAATATTCCATCCGTTTCTGGTGTCAGAAGTGCCTCTTCGTCTCCGATTCCCGCGGCGAAGCGAATTTCCTCCTCGCAAGTCACACGCACTAAGAGTGAATCTTCCTCTCCTCATCCAAAGTCACCACAAGTGACCAAACGTCCAATTACGACCAGATCAGGGGGAAAATTATCCGCAACAAAAATGGCATTATCTGAATTTATCTCCGTGACGGATAAACTGAGTCAATTTGAAACACGATTGACTAATCCTGCTGCGGACGAGCCAACTTTGTATACCCTGAAGGTCCGCCGTGATCATGTAAAGACTTTATGGGAAAAGGTCGAAAAGGAATATGAATCATGCTCACGAGCATTGAATCAAGGGGGTTCCAGTGACGATGTCCAAGCCATGGAAGCAAAATACGATCACTGCTATTCAGTTTACGAGAAATGCACTGCGCAATTAAGCGAGCGAATCGAACAAGAATCAGCAGTGAATCGACAATCCATGCCAGCTCCACCCTTGTCCCACCTCTCCCGAGGTTGTAGCCTCCCTCCAGTCGACACAGAGGTATTCAATGGAGATTACCTAAAATGGCCGACTTTTCGAGACCTCTTCACGGCCATATATGGCGATAATCCTCGTCTCACCCCAGTAGAGAAACTGTTCCACTTGAACGCTAAAACTGGTGGTGAGGCCAAGTCGATCGTCGCAAAGTCCCCGCTCACCCATGAAGGATTCGCTTCTGCATGGCGAGCTCTTTGTGAACGTTTCGAAAACAAGCGGCTTCTGGTGAACAGCCAGCTTAAGATCCTTTTCAACCTGCCGGTGATTACAGTCGAGACTGGAACTTCCCTAAAGGAAATCCAAGGCACCATCCAAGGGTGCCTTACAGGTCTTGAGCATTCCCAAATTTCCACAAGTAACTGGGACTGCTTACTCGTGTTCCTGTGCTCCTCCAAACTTCCAAAAATCACTTTGTCATTGTGGGAGCAGTCACTGTCCGACAAATCTGCAATCCCGTCATGGAAGGACATGAACACCTTCCTTGGTGAGCGCTATCGAACGCTCGAAGCCATAGAGGATGTGAGGCCGATCACAACCTCTCCATCCTACCCGAGAACAACGAGATCTCAACCTACGTCGAAGTTCGTCAATACCTTTGAAACCAAGGTAACCTCCAAGGCGCAGACTTGCAACCTCTGCAAGAAAGCGAACCACCCAATTCGGCTATGCCCACATTTCCTGCAATTGGGTATCCCAGAACGAGCAGCATTCATTAAGCAACAGCAACTCTGTATGAACTGTTTCGCTAGAGGTCATCAAATCAAAGACTGCACCAGTTTACATAACTGTTATACGTGCAAAGGCCGCCACAATACACTCCTACATAGAGGCGGCCCTCCTACAACGACCTTTACGTCAGTTCCTTCGACCCAAGGTGTTTTGAACAGTCCAAATGCGAATCAAAATATACAGTCCACTTCGTCAAACGTTCAAAACTACTTTGCCTCCAACACACAAGGTGTACTCCTCGGTACAGCTATAATAAATGTGTGCCATTTGGGATCCAAATTTAAAGCACGAGCTCTGATTGACTCAGGCTCAGAAGCCACATTCATATCCCGACGTTTGTTTAATAAAATTAAACTCCCATTCCAGCCCATCCAGGCTCAAGTCTCTGGGCTCAATCAGGCGATTGCAGCTCAGCCTCAAAAACTTTGCCAGTTCCACATTGGCTCTCCGTCAAAACCGAGGATTCAAATTGAAACTTCGGCATATGTCCTTCCAGAATTGGCAGGGAATCTTCCATCCTACACAATTCCACAAAGCTCTCTACAAAACCTGCCAAACCTTCCACTAGCTGACCCATCCTTCTTTCGCAGCTCGCAGATAGATGTCCTAATAGGAGCGGATATCATTCCGTCCATATTATTAGGCGGATCCCTTCCTAATATCTGTGAGACTCTACTCGGTCAAGAGACTATATTCGGGTGGATCCTCACAGGCCCCATTACAAATGTTCCATCCAACAAAATCTCTTCCTTCTCCACACAAGTTTCGGTAAGTGCCGAAGTTAAGCTTGACAAGCTTCTCACAAAATTCTGGGAGGTGGAGGATCTTCCAGTAAAGCTGATGAAGGACTCCGACTCGGTTTGTGAGAAGAATTTTGTTGATACGACAACAAGGAACGAGAACGGCAGATACGTAGTAACTCTACCATTTCGCACTCCTAATCACATAGCCTTAGGACATTCCAGGTCCTTAGCACTTGCTCAATTCCTAAGAAATGAAAGCCGCTTGAAGACAAACGACTCCCTCAAAGAGCAATACGACTCAGTGATTCAGGAATACATAGATTTAGGGCATATGCGACGAGTCCCTCCAAATGATAGTGCAAACAACTATTATCTTCCACATCATGCGGTCTTCAAACCGGAAAGTACGACCACCAAAGTTCGCGTCGTGTTCAACGCATCGAACCCAACCACAAATGGAAACAGCCTGAATGATATCCTTCATCCAGGACCTGTTCTCCAATCCGATCTAACAGTCCAGATCCTGAAATGGCGATTCTTTCGCTATGTCTTCAACGCCGACATCACCAAGATGTATCGACAAATTCTTGTCCATCACAAGCACACACCCTTTCAGAGAATTATCTTTCGCAATAAGAACCAAGAGCTGTGCGATTACGAACTGAACACCGTCACGTTCGGAGTGAACTGTGCTCCCTTCCTCGCCATACGTGTTCTTCACCAACTTGCTCACGATGTGAACTCCAACTTCCCCCTGGCTAGCGACATCATTTCCAATTCGATGTACGTCGATGACGTTTTGGCAGGGGCACATACCAAATCACGAGCAGTTGCATGCATTGCAGAGCTGACCACCGCTCTTGAGACCGCTGGTTTCCCTCTCCGAAAGTGGACCTCTAATTCAAAGGAAGTGCTTAAGGACATCCCAAAGGATCATCTACTATGTGCGGGCTTCCTAGAGATAGAAGACGCAAGTACGGCAAAAACACTTGGAATAAGATGGCAAGCTACTTCCGACGACTTCTTTTTCGTGCCTACCGAGCTGGAAGCAAAGGAGTCATTTACAAAACGAGAGGTCCTGTCACAAATCGCCAGACTTTTCGATCCAGCAGGTTGGCTTGCCCCTTTCATTATCCGAGCAAAAATATTCATGCAACAGATTTGGCTCAAAGATCTTGACTGGGACGAGCCCTTGCCAAATGACCTCCTATTAATTTGGCAAGAGTTTCTTACCAATTATCCAGATCTTCGACATATCCGCATCCCAAGGTGGGTGCAATTCCATCCAAAGGCAAGATTGCAGTACCATGGGTTCTGTGACGCATCCCAACGTGCATATGGTGCTGCAATCTATGTGCGTATCGAGACCGACGACAAGGTCTCAACACATCTTCTCACGGCGAAAACCAAAGTTGCGCCAGTAAAGACGATATCCCTACCACGACTAGAGCTCTGCGGCGCTGTTCTTTTGGCAGAATTAACTTCTGCTATTCTTCCACAGATGCCCACCGATCGTTTCGAATCACATTTCTGGACAGATTCAACGATTGTGTTAGCTTGGTTAAATAAACCACCATGTACATGGACAACCTTTGTGGCTAACAGGGTGGCTAAGATCACACAATCCGTCGACGCTGCTAAGTGGTCACATGTTCGCTCCGAACATAATCCAGCTGACCTAGCCAGCAGAGGTGTGCCGCCAAAAGAGCTTGCAAGCGACAGCCAGTGGTGGCATGGACCAGAATGGTTACGACTGCCACAAGAGCAGTGGCCAACCCCAATCGAGTCATTTCATGATACGGACGTTGAACAACGTCATGTCAAATGCAACCACTCCAGGCTGCCACCAATGGAAAACATCCTTGAAAGATTTTCTAGACTCGATAGGGCGCTCCGAGTTATGGCCTATGCATTACGCTTCATAAAGCGATGCAAACGCATACCCCTCCAAGTCCCAAGCGAGCTCAGCAGCAAGGAACTGACTGAAGCTGAATACTTATTCATATCGCATACTCAGCACCTAGCATATTCCAATGAAATCAAGTGCCTGCTTGACAAAAGGACCATTCCAACGTCAAGCAGTATACGCAATTTTAATCCGTTTATTGACCACAAAGGGATTATGCGAGCTTGCGGTCGTGTAAGAGCATCTGAGTCGTTAAGATATGACGAGAAACATCCGATCATAATTCCTTACGCGTGTCATTTTTCCCGTCTTCTGGCTCAATTTACCCACGAAATATCCCTTCATGGAGGAAATCAATTAATGATGCGCCTTATTCGATCACGATACTGGATTCCGAAGCTCAAGGTCTTGGTCAAATCAACGATCCACACCTGTAAGGCATGCTTAATATATCGAAAGAGACTCCAAACCCAACTCATGGGAGACTTACCAGTCGAAAGATCGACGTTCTCGCGCCCCTTTACCCATACTGGGGTTGACTTCGCTGGACCATTCGAGCTTAAAAACTACACAGGTCGCGCCTGTCTCATCACCAAGGGATATGTATGTGTTTTCGTATGTTTTACTACGAAAGCAATACATCTAGAAGCCACGTCTGATCTCACAACTGAGAAATTCCTGGCAGCCTTCGCCCGTTTTATAGCAAGACGTGGCTGTCCTCGAAAAATGTATTCCGATAACGGCAAAACATTTGTTGGAGCCTCGAAAACCCTCAGTCGTGACTTGCTGGAGGCTACAAGATCGCTTCTCATAAATAAATACAGTCACCAAAGCCTTTCCTGGCACTTCAATCCTCCCAGCGCCCCGCATATGGGCGGTCTATGGGAAGCAGGCGTCAAAAGTTTTAAGGGACTGTTTTATAAATCCACCTCTTCAATTAAGTACACATTTGAAGAGCTCTCCACACTCTTAGCTAAGATCGAAGCATGCCTGAATTCACGGCCTATTAGTCCGATGTCTGAAGATCCGACAGATCTATTGGCCCTAAGTCCAGGCCACTTCCTCATTGGTGGCCCTCTTCTCTCGATTTCTGAACCAGAAGTCAAAGAGAGCGCCCTCTCAATCATAAACCGATGGCAACGGCTAAAGGCTCTAAACCAACAGTTTTGCCACCGATGAAAAGACGAATACTTGAAGGAGTTGCACAAACGAAACAAATGGCAATTTGCGACAAGGAACCTCCAAAGCGGCGACATGGTAATCCTTAAAGAGGACAACATACCGACCAACGAATGGCGACTGGGTCGAATTCAACAGTCCTACCCTGGGTCCGATGGTATGGTCCGTGTGGTTGATGTTCTTACAACCCGCGGAATCATCAAAAGACCAGTCGCTAAACTAATCCTTCTTCCTGTTGACAACAAGTCCGCAGAATCCCAGTAAAAATCCAGTCACTATTATTGTCGCATATCCTTGCACATTTTCCGTTCACCATCACAAACATTGGGCTGATGTTTATCCAGACATCATTCTGCCGGGCATACTTCCATGCCAAAATGGCCTTCCCGCCGGTCAAAATACGGAATTCGGCTGGATGCTGACCGGTAGTTGCAGCACATAAGGAAACGATTTTCATTCACAATACTGTGTATTGCAAGGGTGGGAGGATGTTTATGACAAGATTTCAACTCGTGTCATTTTGGCACAATTAACATAGCATCCAAACCCTCTCAGCATTCTCTCATTTTTTCTCTCAGCGCACTCAGCGCTGTTACACATGTAATATAATGTAATGTAATATGTTAACATAGTTAGTATAAGAAAAAGGCAAGAAAAAGCCACAGTGCAGTGTGAAAGTAACATAATTAAAGTGAATAAATCAAGAAAGGTGCATTCGACACCAACAACAACAAAATATTAGAAAAGTGTTTTTACTGTGAAACATCATTGTTGCAGACTTTTTAATTGAAATTATTAAAGTAAAACAGAATTGATTTGTAGCAATTAAGATACTCTACCCAATATGAAATTTAAAAATAGTAATTATGTAAAACTCTTAATTCTTTTTAAAATGTAAAATTTAGAGTATAAAATAATGTTATTATTAACATAACGGTTATTATCGAGAAGATCTTTGTCATTTTGAAGAAATAGTTATGAATTAAAATATCTAAATGGGCTCCTGATATAAATATGGTTTTGCATCATTAATAGGTTAAAGGCATTTACTATAGGTCTTTACAGGTTGGGTGGGTAAAGAAACTTTAAAAGTGGCTATATCTTCCGCAGTTTTTGGGTAGGGAACGTCAAATTTGGTAGGTATATTACTGGTGGTCGCCTTTAAGAACCGACAACAAATTTGTGTTACCTGCGCCTATAATCGACAATTCCGGTATTGCGGAAATAATAAATCGATAACTTCGTATATCTCCGAAAATTTTAAAGATAGAGTAACCAAACTTTGAAGGTAATTTGCTGGTAGCCTCCTCCAAGAGTTGTAATATCAATTTTTGAAGAACGCCTACGACAGCCGCCCCCAGGAACATCGTCCCTTTAAATTTAATATGCGCATATCTGTCGTAATTTGCAAGCTACAGTCGCAAAATTTTGAAGGTATGTTAACTCCCTGGTAACTCCCCCAAAGATCGATAAAAAATTTAGATGGCCACGCCCACTCCACCCACCTAAACCGATACACCTGTTGGTGTAAATCTATAAGCCAATATATCTCACGCAATTTGAAATCTTAAGTCACCAAATCTTAAAGATATATTGCTAGTAACACTCATCATAAATGTGGAAAAAAAATGTATACCACGCCCACTCCGCCGCGCCCACTCCCGCCCCAAAAAACGATAAATGCCCATATCCCTTATAATTCAAGTTAGTTAGTTACCAAACTGGGTAGGAAGATTATTAGAAAACTTTTCTATAATTTTTTTGGCCAACGCCTACTCCCGCCCCTAAAGTTTTGCAAAGCCCATATCTCCGGAATTTAAGAGTGAAATTAGCTAATAAAATTTTTTGTGTCTGCTTTATCCGCGTAATTCTGCTCACCGTTTTTAAAAGCCAAGATCACTTATACGCCAATCATATACATATTTAGCAGTAGAGAATTAACAGAATGTGTTCCCATTCAAAAAGGCAACCTTGGACAGTATTTCCTGAGGGCATACAAATTATGGTATAATGGTATTTCGCTGTCGGTTACGTCCGACTGCAACGTTCTCTCTTGCTTAAAATAGTATATTTGATTACTAGGAAATGCGGATAGATTGTCAGTTTTTTCGGTGCCTGACCAGTGATCAATATATACGAAAGAAAAAGGCTTAAGCTAACCAACATTAGCTAAAACATAAATTAGTTTAATTTATATTCCCCTTTTTGATTTAAAATATTGGTATCATGTCGATTTATACCGGGTGATATATTTCAAAATAAATTTTAAAGTTATTATGAAAAGAGAATTAGACTGTTCTTGGTGAATTATTTCGTCCCTCTTTTCCCGAAACAATTCTTCAGATTTAAGTAGAAACAGTTAATGGTAATCAGGAAGGAAATCACGATTGAGATATTTAAAAATTCTAAAGATGCTACCATTTTATAAACTGTTAAGTCCCAAAATTACTCATGATATTTTATAGTATCGTTAATTTATTGCTTATCGCATATCGGGTATATTTAACATATACAATTTATTATAAAGGCGGCTCACTGATGTAATGAAGACACAGCAGCTAGCATAAATACTGATATAGTGTTGTGCAACATTTGTAGAGACCCAGTTTCAATTATTATGGAAATTGCAGAGACCCCTTGCAAACAAAAATTGCATCAAGCTTATTTGGTGACCTGGTTACGTACTAATGAAACATGTTCTTCATGTAGACAGCCAGGTACACTTTCACAGTTAATTGATGTAGAAAGTGTGCCATCGGAACAGCAATATCAAGTTCCTCGAACAGTTCGAAGGGCCCATCGAACTGGTGCTATTCCCAAATATAGGAATACTCTGGAGGACAGGCTACCAGGCTCAATACTAATGTTGATGTCAGGAGTCGTGATTCATCCAATGCTTCGGTTGATCCATCAATCCTTACAGAACAGCGCATTCAGCAACTTATTTCAAACTCGTTAGGTACATTTCGAGCCAGTATGGTTGCAGCAGTTACTGACGAGATCAGTTTAGCTATAAGATACCTAAATCTCTCTAACAATCATCGAGAAGCAAGAAATGAATCAGGAGTTGAGCCAAATAATTCGAAGAATTCATATAGTAATAATGGGCATCAAGGGATTCGGGCAGATTTAAATAATCTAAGCAATGATTCCATTGATCGACCCAACAAAGTTTCAAGTATTATGTTGAATTGGCATGTAAAATTCTCTGGATCCTGTAATAAAATTTCTGTGGAGGAATTTATTTACCGGATCAATCGCTTGACCGACCAATGCCTGAATAGAAATTTGCTTTATCAATTTGCAAATATATTGTTTTGTGGACCAGCATTACAGTTCTGCTGGCGGTTTCAAAGAACAAAAACTAGGTCCAATTGTTAAGATCTGTGCGATGACTTGCTTGAGCGATAAGGAGATCAATGCTCAGATGAGGAGATAAAAGATTTCTTAAGATCTCGTAGACAGCGAAATGGAGAAAGTTTTGATCAATTTTTAGATGCTATCCTGGGTATTGCTGATGCACAATTATTGCATTGCGGTAATCTTCAAAGGACAATACACTCAAACTCTATGTGACTTAATATGGCTTAGGTGTAAGCCCAAATAAACCGGAAACTTTTCTTTTTACTAGAAAATACAAAAATTCCCCATATTAAATGGTGTACATTTCTCCTTCAATAACAGTGGCAACTTCCTAGGGTTGACACTAAATAGGAAACTAGGCTGAACCCTTCACACCCAAGTACGAAATCTGCGTCTTTGCACCACACCACGTGAGGCACCGTACGCTATCCTGGATATTCCATTTCTGGAAATACAAGGAGTGGAAATTGCAAATAATCTTATCACCTCGAAAACACACTTCTGTGTGCCAGTAGAACACCTAGAAACGCCCTTCAGTACATACCTCCTAACAAGGGAAGAATGGACACATGGTACACCTGGACCACCGGCAGCAGTGACCCTCTTCACTGACGCCTCTAAGCTAGACAACCGCGTAGGTGGAGGTGTCTACTCTTAGCAACTCAGTATACAGCTATTCTGCAGTTTTTTCAGGCTGAAGTGATCGCCATAAATGAAGCAATTAATTACTTAAAAAGGCTGAAAATAAGATGAGTTAATGTCAATATACATATATATTGATAGCTATCGAATCCAGTAGGGCGATATCGTCAAATTCTATATCGGTAACAAGTTGTTGAAAATCTCTAAATGAGATGACTAAGAAGCATGTGATTTGCCTGATATGGGTTTCTGGACACCGCGACATTGAAGCCAACTGTAAGTCTGATGAGCTAGCTAAGAAAGAAACAGTATTACCCCTCCTCTCGGAAGAGGAAGGGATATGCATGGGCTTAGCTACCTGCAAGCTCAACATTAAAGAAGAAAGTGGACGCAAATCGAATGAAAAATTTGCGAAACGCAAAAAGCGGTCGCTTTGCACACCAAACATGTTTCAACATTAATACAAAACACAGCAGAGAACTGAGTTAGTCGGCATTTAAGCCAATAGACTCTAAGTTCAGCATAATAATTTCTGCAGTAGCTGCAAATAAGAGGAAGAAGTTGAATCTCCGGAACACTTCTCATTCTTCTGCCCAGCACTGGCCAAGAAGCGATTTGCACTCTTGGGAAGCTACTTCTATGTTTTTATTTATTTTTACACGAGGAGGAGTAGGAGAAATTAGAACTGGATCCATACAGCATCACAAGGGGTCAAATATGGCACATGTGTGTCGATTTTCGGGTCCTAACCTAATCTAACATAGGCATGTGCATTAATCACTATTGGATTGTTCATCATGATATGCATGCTGATCACATCCAGTCAGGACACTCAGAGTTTAAATAGAAACATTTCCTTAAAAGCTTAAGAGCCGTGCCTTATGGGAAGCTGAAGTTGAGACTTTCAAGACACTATTCTACAAATCTACAGCTACCTTTAAATTTACGTTCGAAGAGCTATCAACATTTCCATCTAAGGTTTGAACAGCAAACTGGTGGCATACTCTGCCTACGGTGTCGACTGTGCTCAAGGAAAGTTGGGTTGGTGTTTTGCTACCTAGTAAGCTGCCGTGTCACATAACTAAAAATTAGTAGACAGAGTGCTAAAGGAACGAATTAAAACAACCAGATGGAATGGCTGACGGAATCCACAAGTGAGGTGGTGATGTTCTTCATTCTTTACGCGCCCAACCTGTATGGACTGATAGTCAATGCCTTACCCTATTAATGATGCAAACCATATTTATATCAGGAGCCCATTTAGATGTTTTAATTCATAACTATTTCTTCAAAATTATAAAGATATTCTCGATAATAATCGTTTCAAAATTTTGTTTCATTATTTTAATTTAATTTTACATTCCTTTTTAAGAGTTTTACTATATTACTATTTTTAATTTCATATTGGGCTTAATTGTAACTTAATTACTATAATTCTGTTTTATTTTAATAATCTCTATGAGAAGAGTGTGCAACGAAAGAATTTTACTATGTACTTAATTTTAAATCTCAATCATAAGGGCGTTTTGTGGAACAAAACTATAATGAATAAAATAGCATGTGCCCTTGCTATTTAAATTGAGATAACTAAATTATAAAGATATTTATATCTTTCATGAAATGGGAAAACTTTTATATGGTCATTATTGGTTTGATTTTGTTATTTTAACTTACCATTTCTGCGTGCGGCTATACCGTACTTACAGCACCAATACAGCGGTTTATGTAGTCCATCGTAGTCGACAGGCCTGAAGACGGATGACGTTTCTGTGTGAACTTCAAATCGGATTAGACAAAATAATATATATATCACAACAGAGTTTAGCTAAAGATTTAACTATTAACAATAGTTGTATATGGTTTCATAAAATTTAATACAAGTTTTGGGAACGGTGCGGTAACTGGTCTTTCAGGTTGATGATGTTTTGGTCAACCGCCGTTCTTGCACGAGTGGGCGCACTCCATGCAATGAGGAGGTTGGAGTTTGGGCGCTACATTCCGATGTACTGATCGGTACTTCGGGGCTTATCCGCCTTTAAAGAGGCTTTAGGTCAATACGTACGCTCTATAGATACGGCGTCTGGGGCTTTGAAACTTATTCCTCCTGTATTGCCCAACCAACAAATTAACAGTAAGTCAATCGTTAACGGCTGCAATTCTCTGGACGAGCTCGAACTGTGCAGCTTCAAGTACAGGGAAAGACACTGGTTCACTGTAAGCGATCACAATTTGATTAGTTGGTAAGACCGTCCTGGCACCATTAGATTATGGCAGCCGCCACATGTTTGGAAGACGCCGATATACCCAAAAATCTTTTGAATATCAAGTTATGCTGAGTTTTATAATATTTACATAATATTGGTGTGAGCGCAGTTTTCACTATTCTCTTTGTTTGTTTATTTAATTAAATTTAAATTAAGCCGCCAAATTATTCTCAACAACCAAAACCAAATTTTGGGTTGCGCACTTATGCAATTTCGGAAGAAAAGTTCTTAAGTCGAAACCAATTAGCGTGGGAGTCACTACGCACAGTTGCTCTAAAGTCACAGTTACCTTTTTGAGTCGCCGCGTGAATGGTTCTGCCAAGGCATAATTATCGATCAGCTGTTGATTACATGCGGCTCGCTGTTTCAATCACGTCTCAAAAAATGTTTCCAGTGTGAACTGATCTCATTTTCTATTAATTGTATTGTGCATATATGTACACCACTACAGCACAGGTTTAATCTAAGTCTATAAGGCGAAGATAAAAGCTGAAGAAAGGTGTAAATATGAATTATACGCACTGGAAACGTTAAGGAACTACGGCAATATTTGGGAGTGGTATCATTGTACAGACGTTTCGTACTATAGTACGTTTCGTTTCGTACTACAGAACATCCCATACTCCTAATTAAGGGTACATAATGGGAATGGACCGAGGAGCATGAAGAAGCTTTCGAAAAGATGAAAGCTAAGATGATACTATCACCTATTTTAGCATGCCCAGATTTCTCAGGGTTGTTTTGCTTGCAGACGGATGCTAGCAATTATAATCTGGGAGACGACGGGGTCATATCGTATGCCACTAGATCTGTAAATGGTGCGGAGCGTAACTACTCTGCGACCGAGAAAGAGTGTCTTGCAATAATCTGGGGTAGAAGTAAGCTAAGACCTTACTTGGAAGGATACCACTTCACAGATACTATAGCCCGAATGGCAGCGTGCTACTATTGGCCAGGCTTGTATAGAGAAGTAAGCATATTTGCAACAATGGGTGTCAAACACCATATACTCCGTAGGAAAATCCCACGGAACTCGCAAATCGTACAGTGTACACGATGATTGCACAATTCACGAGGGATAGCCAAAGGCGTTGGGATGAAGCACTATCCGAGCTGACACTGGCTGTCAACACCAGCGTCTGAAGCTCCACAGGGTACAGCGCTGACTTCATCACACAAAAAGGCGCTGTTCGACGAAGTAACAATCGGCCAGGTAGCTTAAACGCCAGACGAAAAAAAAATCGACAAAAGGACATTTTCGAAATTGTGCGGCGTAGTCTGGAGAAGTCGGCTCTGAACCAAGCAAGGCACAATAACTTTCGGCGCAGACCATGGAGACCTAAAGACGGAGAACAGGTATGGGTGAAGCTACACCACCTGTCAAATGCGGCAGAAGGATTCGCAGCAAAGCTGGCGCCAATATACACTTGCACCCCCAGTAATCTGCAAATTTAAGAGCCTCACGGACAAGCGGATAAGGACAGCGCATATAAATTACGTGAAATCGCACAGCGAACGGGTAGAGACAGGTGAGTCAGTAATGAACAAAGAATAATAAAACAAAAAAATATATGCCTGAAACCGAATTAAATTAATTAAAAAAGGGGGGAATATAAATAGGCATCTATACGAAGAGACTATGTATCGTCGAGACAGCGAATCGAGGAAGCGACGAAACGGCGAAACGGCGAAGGAAGGCGACGCTAAAGAGTGCAGAAGAAAAGGCGTGCGTGTACAGACGAGTAAAGGCAAGCAGCTGAGGCTTGTAGGCAAAGTCTGGTACAGCGACAACAAAGGCTGTCTGTATTAGAGTCGACGAGAGAAGCCGTTAGAGCAGAGGCGCAATTCGTTGGAAGCAGAGGCGCCAGCAGCGAGACAAATGGTCAGACGATCAGAGGACAAGACAACATAAGCAGTGGCGAGAGTGTTGTTGCAGTCTAAGCGGAGGCGTGTGGAAGGAAAAGGTGCATACGACAAGATAGCAGCGGCAGGGGACGTGCGTATACAGAGAATAGAGGCAAACAGATGTGGTTTGTGAGTATAATCTGGTATAGCGCCGACAAATGCAGTGTTGAAGTCGTGGTGTGAGTTGCCGAAAATTCTTCTACGCCAGGGGTGAGACGAACGCTACGAGGGAAGCAGAGCAATATTAACAGAAGAACTAACATAGTGTTAAGTGTAATCGTTAAAAGTCGAAAATGTGTATGCACTGTTAAGATTAAAGACGAACTAACATAAGTTAAGTTTAACATTGATATTGAAATTGATCTTGCGTGTTGCCGTCGGCATTTGGCCGAGACGGCAGATTTTAACTGAAAATGAACAGAAGCGAAATCTTGGCATTGCGTGTAGCGGACTTGCGGGTGAAGTTATCAGAGTTCAGACTTAGTGCAAATGGGAAGAAATTAGAGTTGCAAAATAGACTTGTTGAGCTATTGAGCTTTTTCAATAGCTATCGAATTTTTCCAAAGTCACATAAATAAATAGAAATGCACCGAAATTTGCTTTTCTATAAAATAAGTTTATTTGCCTTCGTGGCCAAAATTAAAAATAGTTACAATTGTTAGTTATAAGCTCCGAATTGAGCTTTGCACTTTAATTGCACGAATTAATTATTTGGCAAGCGGTGACGAATACCGTGCCGCGACTTGAATTCTCGATTGACGAAATAGAACTAATTAGCTGCCGAATTGCAGCTGCTGCTTGCGCTCAGCAAAAGAAAAAAGGCAAGCAAAGTGAAAACAAATGCAATAAAACGAAATGCAAATGAGCATATATAAAACAACAGTTATGATCGTTACGTTAATTTGCTCTTTATGCTGCGCAGAGCATAACTTATCAAAGAGAAAAATATTAAAAGAGAAGCTGCTTTACTTGTTGTTTGGCGCGCTTACTTGCGTAACCAAACATTCTCCCCCCGTTGAAAGACACGGGCTTTCAACAGCATCCTCTTTCGGCAGCACACACAACTTGCGCACAGCTCTCTTTATTGTTCCAGTTGACGTCTTGAGAACAGCTACTCGGGAAACGCCGTCAGCACCAGCAACAAGCTCGACCACACGAGCCAGTGGCCATTTAAGGGGTGGCAAGTTTTCATCCTTTACAAGGACAACATCGTTGATGTGAACACCCGGGTAGGATTTTCTCCATTTGGACCGTTGCTGAAGAAGCGTTAAATATTCATCACGCCAACGACTCCAGAAAATTTGCTGATAATAAGCTATACGCTGCCATCGATATAGGCGGCTAACGTTTAGCTTGGTGACATCAGGCTCCGGATAAAGTGTGAGTGGCGTAGTGCCAAGGAAGTGCGCAGGAGTTAACACATCCAGATCTGCAGGGTGCTCTGAAAGTGGAAAAAGAGGTCGAGAGTTTATTATTGCCCCAATGTGGCAAACCAGTGTGCGCAGATCATCCAGGGGCAAAACCGAGGGTCCGACCGACCGATAAAAATGGTATTTTGCTGTCTTCACCGCCGCATCCCAAAGTTCACCAAAGTGTGGTGAGCGAGGTGGGATGAATTCGGTTTCACAGGTTTCCGGTTCGACGTTCGCACTTGAAGACGAAGGCGGCACTGGCGCCACCGGCGCCACCGGCGGCTCCTGTGGCACTGGCAGCATCAGCGGTGGCGGCGGCGACGATGGTGTCGCAGTAAGGAGAGCATCAATAGCCGCAGTTGCTCGCGTCCGGGGACATAGCGCACTGGGTAATGGATAAGAGGCTAGCGATGATTGTGGTGGCGGTGTGGCATGAACGAAATTCTCCCCATCCAGATGATATAGATCCAAGTATTCGTTGTAAATATGATTCCAATCTATGTGTGGCTCCACAAGAGAGATGTGATTCAAATCCAGATACTCCTTGATAAATGCTGAATATTGCGACTTCAAACCAGGATGACGTTCTAATTTGCGTTCCAGGTTACAAAAACGACGATATGCCTGCTGATACGAATCTCCAATTAGATCCACAGCATGCTTGACTGGAAGGCGAACCGAATATTCGCCAGTGTCCAAACGAGCAAAAGTTTGTTTAAAATGCGCTTCGCAATCAAGTTCCTCCTTGGTAGATTCGTTGACTAAACGGGAACACGATTCTACCTCCCTAAACCGACGAACGGTTTCATCAAGCTTGTGATCTGGGCTAGGATTTGGCATCATAACCGAGCTAGTGACCATCAATGAGGCAGGGCTCGCTGAAGAAGTTCCTCCTGTCACTATCCAGCCCAGTTGAGTTTTTTGAAGAATGGGCAAACCAGGAGCGATTTTGATTTGACCGACACACAATAATTCAAAAAAAAGGCCAGCTCCAATTAACAAATCAATTTTGTGCGCCTTGAAGAACTCTGGATCAGCCAAGCGAATATTTGAGGGTATATTCCAGAGCTCAGTGTTGACATCGTGGCTAGGCTGATTTCCAGTTATAGACGGAGCTACGAGAACTGAGATGTTGGCAGAGTACGCAGATGCTCGCGATTGAAAGCTTATATCGGCTGAATAGCCTTCTGAGGCAACTGTAGACTCCCCCAATCCTGAGATCAAAGTAGGTGAGCGATGCTTGCGCAGCTGGAGGTGATAATGTGCGCCTGCGATCCAGAATCCAGTAGCGCTCGGCAAGGGACTAAAACTCCAGTACGACTTCTAACGTTGATTACAGCAGTTGCCAAGAGCACCACGTCTTGACTAAGATTTTGGGCTACAAGTGTTGCCGAAGGGTTTGCAGCAGACGGATGCGGAGCAAAGTTAACTTGAGAGCCGTCAATCTGATCCTCAAAATGCAGAAGCGTATGATGCTTGGCATTGCAGCGGTTGCAGGTAGTGGAGCTGCACTCCTTTAGCCGATGACCTTTACACAGGCAATTAATGCAAAGGTTGAGCTTCTTTACCTCTCGTAGACGCAGTTGCGGAGACAGATTTCCAAAACGGGAACAGTTATAAATTAAGTGGTCAAAGGTCTCACAAAACACACATTTATTTGTGTTGGAGTTAGTAGCAACAAAGGCCTTTCTGCTGGTGTTAACGATTTTACTACTTTTTCCCACCTTAGAGCTAGGCGTATACGTTGCCATAGCGTGTTCCACATTTTCCAACCTTTGACATCGTCGATCCAGAAATTCCAAGAATTGCTCACAAGTCGGAATAGTATCCATCGGTGCTGTCTCCTCCCAACTGATCTGCGTTGCCTTGTCCACTTTCTGCAGCAAACTGTGCACGATAATGAATCCCGCAATCTGCTCAACGTTGCCCAGGCTTTGTAGAGCGCGCATGTTGGAATTAACCGTATCCGAAAGGGTTCGAAGTTTTACCGCTGACGAAGACTCGATGCAATCTAATCCCAATATCTCCGTGATATGTGCTTGGAAGATGAGACGCTTGTTGTTAAATCGTTTTTTAAGGAGATCCAATGCAACTGGATAGTTAGCGCTGCTGATTTCCAACGAAGAAACACTATCCAAGGCTGATCCTTTCAGACACGATCGCAAGTGCTGAAACTTCTCCACATCCGAAAGTCCTGAATCCGCATCAATGATTGAAGAGAACATCGCTATGAACTCTGCAAACTTTGTGTATCCTCCACTAAACTCGGGCAGCTTGATCTCAGGCAACCGGATTCGGCTTTGAGACAATGTGTGATTGTCACCACAGGACTCTTGCCTCATAGTCGAGCACAACGGCGACGATAACTTTCGTTTGTCAATTTCGCGTCGCAAGCTAGTTTCCACTAATATTGAGAGGTCATCAAAACATTCCCGTAATTCACTCCCGATTTCATCATAATCCAGCTCCTCCAACGCGTCATGCATATTCTAAAATGCCTGCTGAGCACTTTCCAACGCCTTGAGCCGAACAGCCAACTCTTGTTCGCTGAGATGCACAATTTGCTCCGGAGCGATTGCTTTGGCCATCCGTTTTACCTGCTCATCAATAGCTTTGGCCTTGGCTTTGTAGAACGGGGCAGTACGAGACTGAACGGCAGCAGAATTCTGCATTTTTAAATATTCCTTTGGGAATCACGGAATTTTTTCACTACCGCTTTAACACACAAGTTCAAACAACGCAATGTCAATTGGGCAAACACTTTGTTCATAAGCGCAAGCAAAACGAAATGGGACAAACAAAACAATGCAGAAACGGCTGCTGCAACTGTTTAGGCAAGCGCGATAAGCGAATCAACTGCGCAGGCGCCAATGTCAATTTGAGGGCAAACACTTGAACCGAAAGTGAGCACAAAACGAACCAAGAATATCAACAACAATGCAAGAGCGCGGGCGCGAGTTTTATTAACTCTTTACTTTAAATAATTTGTATTTATTTAAACAAACAGAGCTAATTAATCACTATGTTATGTTTGTATTGTTGTTTTGTTTGTGATGTTGTTTATTAAACGCACTTAATAAACAAGAAAAGAATCACGTCGGGGTCACCAATGTTGAGCTATTGAGCTTTTTCAATAGCTATCGAATTTTTCCAAAGTCACATAAATAAATAGAAATGCACCGAAATTTGCTTTTCTATAAAATAAGTTTATTTGCCTTCGTGGCCAAAATTAAAAATAGTTACAATTGTTAGTTATAAGCTCCGAATTGAGCTTTGCACTTTAATTGCACGAATTAATTATTTGGCAAGCGGTGTCGAATACCGTGCCGCGACTTGAATTCTCGATTGACGAAATAGAACTAATTAGCTGCCGAATTGCAGCTGCTGCTTGCGCTCAGCAAAAGAAAAAAGGCAAGCAAAGTGAAAACAAATGCAATAAAACGAAATGCAAATGAGCATATATAAAACAAAGAGCATAACTTATCAAAGAGAAAAATATTAAAAGAGAAGCTGCTTTACTTGTTGTTTGGCGCGCTTACTTGCGTAACCAAACAAGACTATTGAACCATTTTGGTTTCAGAGTGTTGAAGCCAATGAGCAAGATAA
>JAWNLR010000010.1:0-108674 GCA_035042205.1 Drosophila infuscata
ATTATTCTTATCCTACTTAGGAAATTATCTAGTTACATATTTACTGCTGCAAATGCGTCTAGACTCATTATCCTATCAGTTCGGAGAACTCTTATCGCGGATGGTTTTATTACGGACACAATGGGTGCCGCGTACGTGTCTTTTCACGTCTTTACATATCTCCGCGATAAGAAGCCTCCTTAGGTATCTTAACATTGTAAGATTGAACAATGGGTGCTAAAGTAATAATTCGAACGTTAAGTGTCAGGTGTTTTGACACAAAGTTTTTAATTGAAGTTCAGTCCGTTCGGTTCGTTTCGAGGCCTTCGGGCTATTGAGTGGTTTGGCTCGGGCCTACACCAGGCCTTGTGTGGTTCGGGGCCTTCGGTCCTTAAAGCTTCGGGTGAAGCGGGTCGGGGCCTCCATCGGGCCTTGTATGGTTCGGTTTAATATTAATGTAGCATATAACCTTGTATTGGACGAGCTGATGTTCATGTAGCTTTCCAAAAGTGTTGCACGTGCTGGTTCCGGCTGTATGATCGGTAGATGGTTCCTTACAGGTTCTTGTGCTACTTGCTCGCTGTGCTTAATACTAATTAAAAAACAAGTAAGAACGCTGTAGTCGTGTGAGCTCGACTACCATATACTCTGAACCAAGCTTTAAATGCATTATAGGTTTATCGTTTTTGGGGGCTGGAGTGGGCGTGGCCCGATCTTAGTAATATACCTTCTAAGTTTGGTAACTGTAGCTCTTGAATTGCGGGAGATACAGGCATTTATCGTTTTTTGTGGGCGGGAGTGGGCGTGGCCCAAAATATTTCTCACTGTTTGTGAGGTTAAGTTTCACACACACTCGTATTACTTTTCTTTCTTGTGCTTCTGCTTTCTTCTTCACACTCGTTTTACTTTTGCTTCTTCTTTGCACTCAGCTGCTCATTGCACCGTTAAGTGGGCAATTAAATTCAATTAGCCTCCCCCCTTCACCATACAAAAATACATTCATTCATTCACCTTACCCATTTTTCACTAGGGACTTGGATCGATTGGCATCATATTGCCCCGCTCCTGGCTCCCCCTCCCTCATCTACTCCGGCAGCTGTAACGAAGTTGTCAACTCGAATTCGCTGCTAATAATTTCATAGATTTATCGTTTTTGTTTGTCGTCTTGTTGATTGGCTGGCGAAGTTCTTAGTCCTCTTTAATTTCCATTTCAACTTCGATTTTTAGTGTTACGTTGAGATTGCCATATCAATGAAAATATACGAGGGTGGTTTGATGAGTACCTGACCTTGACGCCAGATGGCGCCACTATTGCAATATGACGTGACTATCGTATAGTACATAAACCTAAACAGCCACAGTGAAAATTTCAGTCAAATCGGACTTTTAGTTTTGTTTTCACCACGTGTCAAAGCAGTCGTGTCCACGCATTTTAGAAAAATGGAAAAAGAGCAATATGGTCGGTGATTCGATTCTCTTTTTGGAGGGGAAATCACGCAGTGAAATCAAAGAACGCTTGGATACTGTGTACGGTGACTCTGCTCCTTCGATGACCACCGTCAAAAATTGGTTTAGTGAGTTTCAACGTGGTCGCACGTCCGTTTTTGATGAGCCACGACCAGGTGGCCCGAAAACAGCAACCACGGAGGATAAAGTGAAGAAAATACATGATCTGGTATTGTCAGACCGCCGGTTGAAGGTGCGCGAGTTAGCTGAGACAGTAGGCATCTCAACAGAACGAGTGTTTCATGTCCTACATGAAATATTGGGTATGAGAAAGCTATCGGCGCGATGGGTGCCGCGTTTGCTCACACCAGACAATAAGCGCAACCGCGTGACCACTTCGGAGCATGGTTTGGCGCTGTTAAAGCGTAATCCGAAGGAATTTTTGCGTCGATTCGTGACTGTTGACGAAACATGGATTCACTGGTACACACCAGAGACCAAAGAACAGTCGAAACAGTGGACTTCACCTGGCGAATCTGCCCCGAAGAAGGCGAAAACTGTTCCATCGGCCGGAAAGGTGATGGCCACGGTTTTCTGGGATTCGAAAGGTATTATCCTCATAGATTACCTAGAGAAGGGAAGAACGATTACAGGGCTCTACTATGCCGAACTATTGGGAAGATTTGACGCCGAGTTGAAGAAGAAACGGCCCCATTTGGTGAAGAAGAAAGTGCTCTTCCACCATGATAACGCTCCCGCTCACACCTCCGGCGTCGCCCAGGCCAAATTGGTCGAATTACGCTACGAACTGCTGCCCCATCCACCTTATTCTCCGGATTTGGCCCCTTGCGACTTTTTCTTGTTCCCAAATTTGAAAAAGTCAATCGCTGGGCAGAAATTTCGGTCGAACGAGGAGGTTATTGCCACTACGGAGACGTATTTTGCGGATCTACAGAAATCATATTTTTTAGAGGGGATAAAAAAGTTGGAGCATCGCTGGAATAAATGTGTAGAGCTGAAAGGGGATTATATTGAAAAATAAAAAATAATTTTTCCAAAAATTTTCGTTTTTCTTATGTAGGTCAGGTACTCATCAAACCACCCTCGTATAAAAGCAGAAGTTAAGTTTAGTAACATAGAAATTCACTACCACGGATCGCCTCTTTTGTATAGTCTGGCAACTCGAAGTAATCTCTAGTGCTAACAGGCTGCCTGCTATATCCCTCCCACTGATACTTATAAGCTTAACGAAAGCTAACTGCCTGCTATGAACTTTTGAATAGCGGTGTCATTCTTTTCTACTCTTTTAAGCTCAAAAATCTTAAAGCTTTACTAATTGAAAATTAGATTCGCTTCCATGTTATCTAAATATTATTTTTACATGTGTCTTGATTTCAGCGTTTCTCAAATTAAGTTACACTCACACACTCGCACATGAAACATCTGTTTGCTTTTAGAAAGGTAACAATGGTAATTTATCAAAATGAGTTTACGGGGCAGAGGTAGAGAGAAAGACAGAGAGAGAGAGAGAGAGAGAGAGAGAGAGCGAGACAGGCATTGCCACAATAGTATATTGTCATTCGTGTGTGGGTGCGTGATTGCATATGGCGTATACACGCATAGGTGTAGTCCGTGTTTGTGTGTTTTTATGTGTGTGCGAATATCTGGGCTTGACTTAAATTGCTTTTTTCAATGCCAACGGCTGCAGTCATTTGTTGTCGTTGTTGTTGCTGCCTGTCACATGTGGAGTCAAATGTCATTTCAGTAAAATCCCTCAAGTCGTTTAACTGCGTTCAACTGTCTGTTGTCCACACTGTCTGCCTGTCTGTCTGTGCATTGGTGTGCAAAAATATCATCTGTTTGTATGTTGGCAGCACTTTTTTCTGTGGCTGATTAGATTGCAGTGTGGTTGTTGTTGAGAGAGGGATGGGGAGCTGTGGTTGCTTTTACAAGACAATGTACAACAGTTGGTTCAGCTTCTCTTGCAGGTGCTTGTAAGTGTTTAAGTGGGCGACAAATGAGCCACAGAAATGCAAATTTGGGCAAGTCGGAAAGGGCAAGAAGAAAAAATATTTATATGTATATACATACAAACATATGTATGAAGTTTTTTTGCAACTTGAAATGTGTTGCATAAATAACAAGATAGAACGTTGCAGTCGGACGTAACCGACAGCGGAATACTATTATACCTTAATTTGTGTACAGTTACGAAATACTTGAATTGCGGGGGATATGGGCGTTTATCGGTTTTGGGGGCGGGAGTGGGCGTGGCCCAAAATATTTTGGAGTTCGATCTTAGTAATATACCTTCTAAGTTTGGTAACTGTAGCTCTTAAATTGCGGGAGATACAGGCATTTATCGTTTTTTGTGGGCGGGAGTGGGCGTGGTCCAAAATTTTTTTTCCACATTTATGAAGGGTGTTACTAGCAATATACCTTTAAAATTTGGTGACTTAAGTTTTCAAATTGCGTGAGATATATGTGTTTATCGATTTACACCAACAGGTGTATCGGTTTAGGTAGGTGGAGTGGGCGTGGCCATCCAATTATTTTATCGATATTTTGGGGGAGTTACCAGTAACATACCTGCAAAATTTTGCGACTCTAGCTTGCAAATTCCGGCAGATATGCGCATTTTAAATTTCTAGGGACGAAGTTCCTGGGGGCGGCGGATGTGGGCGTGGTCCAAAAATTGGTATGCCAATCTTTGGAGGAGGTTACCAGCAAATTACCTTCCAAGTTTGGTTACTCTATCTTTAAAATGTTCGGAGATATACGGAGTTATACGGAGTTATCGACTTACAATCGGAATTGTCGATTATAGGCGCAGGTGTGGGCGTGGCACCACAAATTTATTATCGGTTCTTAAAGGCGACTACCAGTAATATACCTACCAAATTTGACGTTCCTACTAAAAAACTGCGGAAGATATAGCCATTTGAAAATTTTTGGGGCGGGGGTGATGTGGGCGTCGGAGGTGGTCGTGGCACATGCCGATCTTTCAAGGACCTCGCCAACAACCTACCAACCA
This sequence comes from Drosophila infuscata, assembly GCA_035042205.1. Classification (NCBI taxonomy): domain Eukaryota; kingdom Metazoa; phylum Arthropoda; class Insecta; order Diptera; family Drosophilidae; genus Drosophila; species Drosophila infuscata. The sequence goes on from JAWNLR010000010.1 coordinate 4,460, forward strand.
AAATTGGTGACTGTATCCATTAAATTGTGAGAGATATGTGAAATTTATTGCTATCGAAAATATAAATGTATCGATAATTCAGAAACTGAGGCAGTTATCGATAAAATAACGCAAACTTGAACTGCGCATGGTATACGAGATCTTATATTCCAAATTTGAAGTCTTTAGCTCTTATAGTCTCTGAGATCCGCGTGTTCATACAGACGGACAGACGGACAGACGGTCAGACGGACAGACAGACAGACGGACAGGGCTAGATCGACTCGGCTATTGATCCTGATCAAGAATATATATACTTTATGGGGTCGGAGATGCTTCCTTCTGCCTGTTACATACATTTGCACAAAACCATTATACCCTTTTACCCATTTTTAATGGGTTCAGGGTATAAAAAAACATTTATTTTTGGAGATTTACTACGAGTAGTAATTGGTATCTGCGACCAGGGCATCTCCAAGTCGTTCACTAACTGTCTCTAAATCACACTTTTTCTTCTCTGGCTTCAGAATATTTATTTTTCTTGGCTTTTTTGCCGCTAGTTTAAATTGGTTTCGTGTTCGCATCGCCCACTTGTGGCTGCTTTTTCACTTTTCCTCTTTTCCCACTTTGCCTAGAAAAAAAATAGCTAAAACTGGCTGAGGACTCCTGGCGTTTTATGGCCAAAGCGTTGCGGTCCCTTCGGCATCTGCTGTAAATATTTTGTCACACACCCACACACACACATTCGCATGTGGGCACTAATTTTTTATGCCACTCACTTTTTTAGCAGCCCACTTTAAAACGCGTCGCAGTTAATTGTCCCTTGAAGAATACGCTACACATTGTGCAACTACACTGAGAAAAAAATATTTAAAAATGTAACTGTGGTAATAAACAATTTGTTGTTACTTTTGGTAGCTCAATTTAAAAAAAAAAATGTAGTTTGTAATTTTGTGTGAGCCCTTTGAATATTGGAAAGAAAGTTCTCAAGTAGAAGGAAACAACTTCAACGGCTTTAAGTGTATATAAACTGTATATTATATATACAATTATTTTCTATTTTCTATAATATATCTTTTTCTAAGAAAGTTCAATTTGACTATAATAAGAAAAACAAATAGTTTATATATTGCGGTCTTCTTTTGTTCTTATGACATGTTCCAAATATCAGGATATAATATACAGCAAAATTTAACGATTTTTTACTTCTGGACACAAAACAAATTGATTAGTTTTCATTGTGATTTTCACTTAAGGGTGATTTTCTATGGTTTCTGTTAGAATCATTTTTGTTGTTTATATTTGCAAATTTGATTAAATTATGAAAGATTATAATCTACATAGTTTCAGAACGGACTATTTTCGTTTTGCTCCTGTAAACGATTATTTTATTTTTCGCACTTATGAGATGAAGAGGTTTACTAAAATAAATATATAATCTGGATAAATCTACAGTTAGCCACAAACATAATTAAAACCATATTTTAAAATTAGTTTTTAGTCGAGTATTAATTTGTTACAGAACATAATTAGAATACAATAAATTATACAATAAGGAGCCCTAATTTTAATCCTTATTACGTCCTTGGACAATAAGGATGCAGAGATCATAGAATCCGCAGAGTCACCTTGCCTCGACTTAAATGTGATTGGTATTATTAATAGTGGGACTCATCCCAGCTATTTCTGTAGTGAAAATAGGCGGATGAGGAGCAGTTTACGGAGCATGGCGGGATTCTTCACTGGTGGAAGATTCGTTGCCCGAGGAACTGCTGTTCGAAGAAGAACTGCAGCTGGTGCTGTTGCTCGAAGAGGAGGAGGATGTGGATGAGGAGGAACTGCTTCTGCTGCTGCTGCCGCCACTCGAATCGGAATTTCCCGATTTCGACTTTGTTCTACTCGTTCGGTTAGCCACGCCCACAACCCCGCCTCCGCCTGCCCCTTCACCAACTGGACTATGTAAACGTTGTTGCTTCGCAATGGGATGACGCACATCCGAGTTTCGTCTGGTGTACTTCCTTCTAGTGTCACCCAGCACCTGATTAATGTACTCCAAGCGTCGCTCCAATCTGCGTTGCAACTTCACCATCTCATCCGGTTTCATGTGCCGCAAATTGATGTTCGTATCCGGATGCATTTCACGCTTAATCAAATTAATTGTGTAGTTGCTGAAACTCATTATGTCAAACCATTGATGATTCTGGCGAGGAATGTGGCTGCTCTCGCTGCTGCTGCTGCTCTCATTGATCAGTTGCATGATCTCATTTCGGGTCCTGCACGGCATCATGGCAAGCTCATCCAGTAATTCACGACGCTCCTCCAAACTGATCTCGTCTGGTACACCAACTGCACCACTCTCCTTTGGCAGTTCCATCAGCGGCTTCGACATTGACTGAGTGCCACAAAACAAATGAACATTTATTTAATTTGAGGTGCTTTCACTAATCAAACTTACCATTTTTAATGCAATTATATTTTCCACAATTTGTCACAATTTGTAAAAAATTTGTCACAATTGTGTTTTGCCTGTTTAGCCTTTTATTCATTGACAGCTGACATTTGTTGCTTTTGATTTTGATGCAACTCTGATTCAGATTTTAGTGAATTTTTCTATCACACACTTTTCACCTGCCCCAATATTAAAGACGTTAAATTTAATATAATTCTTCATTTGAACAATTTGTACTCTTGAAATATCCATATTCATTTATTATTTGCCTAAGTATTCAAATTTTCAATATTTTATAATAAGAATATAATAATAATAATTTAGAGTTTAATTTGGCGAGCATATTTTGGCATTTGCTGGTTTTCTGACATTTTCTGGTTAATTTTTAAGTATGGCAACACTAGTTTTGAGAAAAATGCGATTTTCCTGTTGGCAGGTAGACCTTAAAATTGCTTAAGCTTTTTTTTTATCAAGTAAATTGATCTTTTTAAGCATTTTTGATTGAGAACTATGTCCAAGAGGAGTTTAATGTTAAGCTATGTGTAATTGCGTTCCCAACTATTCATGGAGCAAATTTAAAAAGTTGCCATTTGGAATGTAATTTTTAAGTTAAAATAGCACAAATTTTTATTTGTATTGAGAAACTCAATATTATTGAAAAGCAAAGCCAATAAAAAGAAATGTTGGCGGAGGCGTCAGCGAAGCTCCTCGGTACTCGCAGTGGCACTTCGGCCTTACGTTGGCTCGGTCACAATCACCTGTTCGCTTGAATTTGTCCGGCTCCGCCGGGACTAAAATTCTCGCGTGGCAAGGATCTTGTTTCTTCACCAATGTCAGGACCTCAGTGTCCTGTGCGATCTGTATGGATTGAGTGATGCGATGTATCACTCAACTGCCGATGCTTCACTTTCACTTTGCTGCTGTTGTGTGGTTCTGGTTTCACTTGTTCACTTTCTATAGTTGGCTTGCGCTGCACTCCTTTTGCTTCTGACGCTAGCTTCACTGACTGTGTCGCGCCGTGCTTCGGCGCTCCTTATATAGGTCAGCCAGTGACCTTTTGTCCTTTTCCGCCTGATCGACAGTTGCTGTGAGGGGCGCATATATTATGGCTCCTCACACTCCCCCCTTTCTTCGGCAGTGGGAAGCTTCCAGTTTGCCTTGATCCAGTATCGGCCACTATCGCACCACATTATAGTGGCGGCGCAGCGACTGGTTCCCGGCTGTCCGTCCACGGCTTCCAGTATTTGGCGGCACCTCCTCCCACCGGCCCTCGTCCTCAGGCGCCGAGTACTGCCTTTGGAGGTTTGGCCGGGGTGGCTCTAGTGTCGCCGCTGGGCACGACGCCTGTCGGCCATACAGCTGCCAGGAGGCGGGTACTCCCACGTCCTCCTGCCATTCGTACACCACAGTGACAGCGCGCACCCATCGGCCCGTCTCGTAGGTCCGCTGGTATGTGGCTGTAGCCGTGGGCTTTCGTGGCTGGGGTTCGTCCTTCTCTGACGACACTTCGACCGTCTCCTCCTCGGGTCGCGGCCGGGGTGTGTACGGCATCGTGTCCTCGTCGTGTCCGGTTCCGACACCCGTTCCTCCGCCTCGTCCTCTTCGTCGGATGATATGATGATGGTATCCCCCTCGTGGGTCCATGCTTCCCGAGAGGGCATGTCCTCCTCCAGCTCCACTGCTGCCGGCGCCCACGGGTCGGCCTCCAGGGACTCGGCGCGGGGCCTCGGTCCCATGAATGGGACAGCAGTGTCGTCAGGTTCCGGGGTAAGTGGTAGCTCCGGGAATTGCCACTCTATCCATGCGGGGTTGTCCAGGTTACTGGGGAGCCGTCCTCGTCTGGGGACGGCTTCCTCAGCGGTGTCGGCGTTAGGGGCTTCGGCACGGGGTGACGCTGGTGGGTCGACCTCGTCTCCCCTCAGTTCGTGGAACGGCGAGGCCATCAGCTCCAGCTGATCCTCCCGCATGTTCCGGCGTTCCCGCTCGATGCGTCGCCATTGGCTTGGCAGCCTCAGGCGCACCCTGCGCTCTGCGGGCCTCCCGCGTGTGATGCGCCTCCTGGGTTCCGTTTGCCTGTGTAGGCGTGTCGGCAGGCGTCTGGCCGCCATCCGCGCCGTCGACTCGGTTCCCCTTTCGCCCTCGTAATTCGTATTTATTAAATAAGTAGTACTGTATTTTACAATAATTTACTAATGTCAAAATACCTCTTGACAAGTTTGGTCACTTCTTCTCATCTATCGACACAAAAGAAAGAAAGAGTATAAAAAATCAAATTGCTGGTGTTCTAGTTGATGTTGATCATAACATTATTTTTTCAAACAAACGTCTTAAAAATGTGGGTGATCCCTTGGAAGATAATGACGCTGTTAATAAAGTGTTTTTAGAAAGAAAAGTAGAAGAAACTATGGAAAACATTGAAAAACTGTTAAGAGAAAAAGATCAGATAGATCAGAAAGCAATAAGTGAAATATCATTTACAATTCTTGATGAGATTAACAAAAATAAAATTGAGCTGGAAGAACTCGTGAAAAAATCGGAAAGTTCTTTACAAGCGAATTTTAATTCGCAAATAGAGTTATTAAAAGGTTTATTTGAATACAAACTTATTAAAAATGTTCTCTCGACAAAACTATTCGAAAGGAAGTAGGCCTTGTACTCATTTATAAGAAATAATAATAACAAAAATATTATGTAATATAATATAATATAATATAATAATTAAAGAAAAGCTAAATATGAAAAGCAGTAAATAAAATGTGAATCATGAGTAGGAAGAATTTAGTAGATGAACTACATGCGCCAGTACGAAAAATTTTTAAACGTCGAATAGTTATTATGAAGGGAATCGATGATCACTGGCAAGCAGACTTAGTTGAAATGAGACAATACTCATCAGTGAATAAAGGATATAGATTTCTATTGACAGTAATTGATACGTTTTCGAAATATGCATGGGGACAGGCGTTAAAAACTAAAACGGCTAAAGAAGTTAAACACGCATTCTCTAGTATACTTAAGGAAAATCGAATTCCAAAAAATGCAAAGGAAATCTTAATATTCTGTGTGTACCACTTCTCTTTTCATTAAAATTTCATGTATGGATACTGATAGGTAATAAGTCTGTCAGTTTTTTTTTCCATGTTTGAACCTTTTGGACATGTGCATTCAGCTATTTTCTTAATTATGCAAGAATAAAATACACTCGGTGCAGGAAAGTTGCAATATAAAAGAGCGTCTTGAATTGAATAGACTCAAAAAAAAGATGATGAGGAACGCGCAAGACTTCTTTTCCATGGTGGACGAGGAAGATAATATGACGTTGCTCTTGGACGAGCCCATGCCCTGGCCGATCCCCACCAGCGAAGCAACTACTGCGGAGGAGGATCAACCCACAACCTCGAGGCTTCCACAGCTCAGCCCATCGGAATGGCTTGAGCTGTTGGAAATACCAACATCTTCAAAACGGGAAATTGATGAGGACGATGTGGATACCATCCTGTTCATCCGGGAGGAGTATTTCCGCATCAAGAAGCCCAAGATAGAAGACGAAATGGAAGAGCTTGACATCACTCAGGAGGGGCAGTTAATGGAGCCCACCATCGAGGAGCTTCTTGCTGAGGAGCCCATCAGAGAGGAATGGGATTGTTGAGCTATTGAGCTTTTTCAATAACTATCGAATTTTCCAAAGTACAACAAATAAATAGAAACGCACCGAAATTTGCTTTTCTATAAATGTAGTTTATTTGCCTTCGTGGCCAAAATTAAAAATAGTTACAATTGTTAATTATAAGCTCCGAGTTGAGCTTTGCACTTTTAATTGTACGAATTATTTTTTGGCAAGCGGTGGCGGTACCGTGCCGCGACTTGAATTCTCGATTGACCGAATAGAACTAACTAGCTGCCGAATTGCAGCTGCTGCTTGCGCTCAGCTAAGGCAAAGGGCAAGCAAGGTGAAAAATGCAATAAAACGAAAGGCCGATGAGCATATGCAAAACAACAGTTATGATAGTTACGTTAATTTGGTCTTTATGCTGCGCAGAGCATAACTTATCAAAGAGATAAATATTAAGAGAGAAGCTGCTTTAATTATTGTTTAGCGCGGATACCTGCGTAACCAAACATTCTCCCCCAGTTGAAAGACTCGGGCTTTCAACAGCATCCTCTTTCGGAAGCGCACACAACTTGCGCACAGCTCTCTTTATTGTTCCAGTTGACGTCTTGAGAACAGCTACTCGGGAAACGCCGACAGCACCAGCAACAAGTTGTGGCCATTTAAGGGGTGGCAAGTTTTCATCCTTTACAAGGACGACATCGTCAATGTGAACGCCCGGGTAGAATGTTCTCCATTTGGACCGTTGCTGAAGAAGCGTTAAATATTCATCACACCAACGACTCCAGAAAGTTTGCTGATAATAAGCTATACGCTGCCATCGATCTAGGCGGCTAACGTTTAGCTTGGTGACATCCGGCTCCGGATAAAGTGTGAGTGGCGCAGTGCCAAGGAAGTGCGCAGGAGTTAACACATCCAGATCTGCAGGGTGCTCTGAAAGTGGAAAAAGAGGTCGAGAGTTTATTATTGCCCCAATGTGGCAAACCAGTGTGCGCAGATCATCCAGGGGCAAAACCGAGGGTCCGACCGACCGATAGAAATGGTATTTTGCAGCCGCCTCCCAAAGTCCACCAAAGTGTGGTGAGCGAGGTGGGATGAATTCCCATTCGATGTCGTCAGAGACACAAAACTCTCGGACGGAGTCGGTGTGCTTCTCGCTGAGGAAGAGTCGCTTGAGTTCAGCTAATTTATTCTTGGCTCCGACGAAATTTGTCGCATTGTCCGACCATATGCGAACAGGTTTACATCTGGTAAGAATAAACCTCTTAAGTGCATTGAGAAAGGCTGCTGTTGACAAATCAGAAACCAGTTCGAGATGCACCGCCTTTGTTGCGAAGCAAATGAAGACCGAGATGTAGCATTTTACTGGTCCTTTGTTACGAATCTCGCTCTTGTAATAAAACGGTCCACAATAGTCCACTCCAGTGACAGCGAAAGGATGCGAGCCACTAACACGATCGCGGGGAAGATCAGCCATGATTGTCTCAGCTAGGACCGGTTTTGTTCGAAAACACATAATGCATTTTGTTGTTACGCTGGAGACAGTCTTACGTCCACCAATAGGCCAATAGTGGAGCCGAATATGAGCAAGCAGAGAACGAGGTCCGGCATGCAGTTGACGCCTGTGAACATGCATGATGATGGCGCATGTGACAGGATGATGTCCCGGAAGTATGATCGGATGCTGACCATCGAAATCCAGGCTCGAGTGTTTTAGACGGCCACCAACACGAATAAGTCCAAACTCATCGATGAATGGGGTGAGCGAGGCAATAGAGCTGGATGATTTGATAGTCCGTCCGTCTTGAAGAGCCCTATACTCATCACTCAGATTCGCCATCTGGATGCTCCGCAAGAGTAGTTGAGTGCCTTTGTGTATCCAATCTACTGTTAGACTGGCATGCGTGATGCGATTCCGAAATTCTCTTGCAAATTGCTCGAAAATTTTGAAATATGTCTGAAAGTAAAAGAACATTAGTCTTATGATACAATTCCATGTAATCTTTGAAACTTTGACATCCAAAAACTGACCAGACTCTTTGTGCGTGGGAAAAGTCTTCCACTGAACATTCTTCGTTTGTTAAACTATTAGAGAATTTTTCCCTAGGTGGAAGAGCTGACTCATTCAATCTGCTCTCTGAGTCGATATACTCATATGAAAAGACCCCCTTCCTATGCTTAAAATCGAATTCAATATCTACCGGGAAACATTTTTTAACATTAATGAAATTTTGTATATCTAGATTGCTACTAAGCGCATCTAGACTTGTTGTCATAAATCTAAAGGTGTCTAAGAAGTGTTTCCCTTAGTGTTTCAATATAGCTTGCAACTTTTAAAGGAGTATATTTGTTGATGTTAATCTCCAGCCTTAATATTTGGGTCTTTGTCCACCCACTGTCCTTTTCTTGGAATTCTTCCATTTTTGTACAAATTGTTAATGAATGGTTTTTGATGATCTCTTCTAGATCACTTGATGCTGTCAAGACACACATATTCGATTGATGTGACTTCATGCTCATTATCATTTCATCATCGGTGAATTTGATATACTCTGCAAAGAGTTATAGATTAATTTTACAGGCCGTGTGGGAGATTAGCACATTCTGTATTAGTGGGAGCATTTCTTGGGCTGCCTCACTCAGAAACTCGGCTGGTTCTAGAAAATTCGTATGTTTATTTTCATAGCAGAATGTTGCAATTCGGTTTTGGAAGCCGCTTGAAATCAGTTTCACCTGGGTATTCACAGGTGTAAACACAAGCATCTTATGCGAATTAGATCTAAGATGCGCGCTCCAATTGGACGATGCAATTTGTATATTGCAGGCTGTACAGACCTTGGTGTTGGTGGTGGTAGTTGATCCAGAAGAGTTAATAACGTTGTTGGTGACGGAGTTGACGTTGGTGATGGGATTGTTGATCTTGTTGATGGAGTTGGCAATGGTGGTGGTAACGGAGTTGATGTTGGTGATGGTCATGGGGTTGATGGTGGAGTCGGCAATGGTGGTGGTGACGGAGTTGATGTTGGTGGTGGTAATGGGGTTGATGGTGGAGTCGGCGTTGATGATGCTGGAGTTGGTGATGATGGTGGGGTTGATGATGGTGTTGTTTTCGCTATCATTAACCATATAGTCCATGAGCCGAGTTACTCCGGGCGACATACATAAAGTCCTCGATGGAGTTGGTGGAATTGTTCTGTAACGAACCATTTTAGTTCGGTGGTTAAAGCTGGGCTAAAACTCAGCCGAGCTGTGGGTTCGTGCAACAAATTTATATTCGTTGCGTTTGCGAAAATTAATAGCCACAAATATATTTATTCTGTTAATTATTGATTTATTTATTTATTGCACTTTTTACAATTGGCTCAGCGAAGCTCCTCGGCGTTCGCATTGACACTGCGGCCTTTCGTTGGTTCTGTAACAATCGCCTGTTCGCTTAAATTTGTCCGGCTCTGCCGGGACTAAATTCTCGCGTGGCAAGGCTTTTGGTTTGTCACCAATTTCAGGACCTCAGTGTCCTGCGCGATCTGTGTGGATTGATTGCTGCACTGCCTCGCTCAATTGCCGAGACTTCACTTTCCTTTTGCGGTTGTTGTGTGTTGTTGACTTTCACGTGTTCACTTTCTTAAGTTAGCTTGCGCTGCACTCCGGTTGCTTCTCACTTAGCTTCTTGATTGTTCTTTCACTTGGTAGCTTCACTCGGTAGTTTCACCGACTGTTAGCTTCACACTCTTAGCTTTTGACTGTCTCCAATGCAATGCCTCGCGCCGTGCTGCGGCGCTCCTTATATAGGCCAGCCGGTGACCTTTTGTCGGGACTGTACCGAGGTGGCGTGATGTTCTTCGGTGGCGTGATCTCTGGTAACTTTCCACTGCCATTTGCTGGAGCCAACCATTGTCTGCCGCTGGTGTGAGCATAGATGGCAGTATTGCACCCGCAATACTGCTCCCACACCAACGGTACATATCCTCCTGGATATGTGTGTCAGACACGCTCAAATGGCTGACTACCTGCGCTAGAAAGTGAGAGGGCGAAAGAGAGCGAATTCGCCGCAACTGCATCGGGGCCGGATTTCCGCCTGATCGACAGTTGCTGTGAGGGGCGCATATACTATGGCTCCTCACAGTTCTTATTGAAAGACATTTTTTGAGTTTTTTTTTCACTTTTAAAACGCGAAACGAATGAGTTGTCGAATGAAGAGTTCGAAAACTACTATGGCTTTATAAATCTTAATATACTATGAAGCCTCTACGAATTTATCATAGGGAGTGTTACTCAAAAGAGTGCACTGTAAAAAGGGTGAGAGGGTTGAGAGCTACTATGTCATTGCTCATCATGACATGCATCCCTAGTATGTTGCTTCTCTTCCTTGCCAAGGCGACACACTCTGCTAGGATGTGTATTAAGGATTCCTCCTCGCCTTCACAGAACCTGCAGAGTCCGTTACTAATTATGCCCAGCTTGGCTAGGTGATTTCTTAGTCTACAGTGTCCCGTCAGTAGACCGGTGAGTATTCTAAGATTGTTTTTGCTCATGGCTATAATCTGCTTAAATCGCTTCTGATTATAGCCACCTAGAAGAGATTTGGCTTGTCGGAGTCCTAGTGCCTCTGCCCAGCTCCGTTGCCTCCTCTGTGTTTCTTCATTCCTAAGCTCCTGCCGTATCGTGTGCCCTCCGATGCCACAATACGGTTCAGGTCCCACTAGGGGTCTCTCCGCCCCCAATCTTGCCTGCCTATCGGCCAGTTCATTCCCAACTATGTCCGTGTGGCCCGGGACCCATCTTAGGGTGAGCCTATTAATTGCCCCGAGTCGGTCAAGTCTGGAACGTGCTTCTAGGACCACCTTAGAGGTGATTTTCGTCCCACTAATAGCGTTTAACGCTGCTTGACTGTCGGATAGGATGGATATATCCGTATTCCGATAGTTGCGCACCAGGTTAAAATCCGCACACCTTCCTATCGCTCACACTTCAGCTTGGAATATGCTGGTTTGCGTTCCTAGGGATTCATGATAAGATATCCGAGGGCCCACCACTCCTAGGCCCGTGCCCTGGTTGGTGAGTGATCCGTCGGTGTACCATTTTATGGTGTGTCATCCAGTGACGTCCATTCCTTTTTACTACTCATCTGAACTTTGAAATTACGCTCGAATATGTATTCGGCTGCCATTTCATCCCTAGGTTGAGCCAATAGGGGAAGTTCATCTGAAAGTCGTTGGGTATCTTTTTGGCTAAGGATGTGGTAGCCTCCAACTCCTTCCTCTGACATCCCTAAAAGTGTAGCTTTCTGTTGGAGCCTTATTGTGTGGTGGAGTGGTGTTATCTCCATTAAGGCTTCCAAGGCCATTGTTGGACAGGTGCGCATTGCCCCTGTCATGCATACGCAGGCCAGTCTCTGCAGTTTCTGCAGCTCTCTTTTCACGGTGATAAGCCGCGCTCTATCACCCCATGCTGTTACCCCATAGGTCAGCATGGGCCTTACTACCATTGTGTATAGCCATCGCATAATCTTTGGTGATGTACCCCATGACTTTCCGGCTATACTCCGGCACGTATAGAGTGCTCTAGAGCACTTCGATACCGTGTTTTCTACATGGGTGCCAAAGTTTAGCTTGCTGTCAAATGTGACCCCTAGGTACTTAACTTCCCTACTGGTTTCTAATAGGCATCCTGAGAGCCGTATTTGTTTCATCCTCTGCAGTTTATACCGTCTAGTAAAGGGAACGATGACTGTTTTTGTAGGGTTTAGGTTGAGTCCAACCTCCATACACCAGTCACTCGTTATTTTTAACCCTGTCTGGACTATATCGCAGAGTGTCTCCTCGAATTTGCCTCTCGCTATTATTACAATATCATCGGCATAGCCTTGACATTGGATACCTCTGGTGGTAAGTCTGTTAAGCAGTTCGTCTACTAACAGACTCCAGAGTAGCGGACATAGTACACCCCCTTGGGGGCAGCCTTTGGTGGTTAAGACTGTAACTTTACCCAGTCCAGGTAACAACTAGATGGTCTAGGATGACGTTCGCCAAAATCCACTTGGGCAGGGATTTTGTGTTCTGGAACACAATCATATTTGAATATGAATACAAATTCAACATTTTTTGCCAGAACGGATGGAATTATATGCGGCGACAGTTTAATACTGAGGTGAAGCCCAAACACTTAAAGGCAACAGTCAAGAACGGCGGAAGAAATGTTTTGGTATGGGCATCTATCTTGGCAGCCGGTGTCGGAAATTTTGTGATTATTGAAACAACAATGAACAAGTATTTGTACTTTGATATACTAAAGAAAAAAATATACTCTAAAGTGCCGAAAAGCTAGGAATCCGACGCACTTTCCGGTTCTACCAAAACAACGACCCCAAGCATAAGTGCGGAATAGTACAGTCCTGGCTTATCTGGAACTGCACCCACGTGATAATTCCACCGGCCCAGTCTCCAGACTTAATTGTTATTGAAAATTTGTGGTCTCTGCTGGAAAATAACATCCGGAATCACAACATATCCAGCAAACAAGGTCTCAAAAATGCTCTGCTGGAGGAGTGGAGGAAGATCAGCCCAGAAACTACCCTGAAGCTGATATCTTCCATGAAAAATAGGTTAAGCGAAGTTGTTAAGGCTAAAGGATATCATACTAAGTATTAACATCCTTATTTAAGCTTCTATACGCCAAATATTTAACTTTTCTTAAGACTGCTTACCGATACATTGATTTTTATACCCTGAACCCATTAAAAATGGGTAAAAAGGGTATAATGGTTTTGTGCAAATGAATGTAACAGGCAGAAGGAAGCATCTCCGACCCCATAAAGTATATATATTCTTGATCAGGATCAATAGCCGAGTCGATCTAGCCCTGTCCGTCTGTCTGTCCGTCTGTCCGTCTGTCCGTCTGTCTGTCTGTCTGTCTGTCCGTCTGTATGAACACGCGGATCTCAGAGACTATAAGAGCTACAGACTTCAAATTTGGAATATAAGATCTCGTATACCAGGCGCAGATCAAGTTCGAATATTTTATCGATAACTGCCTCAGTTTCTGAATTATCGATACATTTAGATTTCTGATAGCAGTAAATTCCACATATCTCTCACAATTTAATGGATACAGTCACCAATTTTGGTTGGTAGGTTGTTGGCGAGGTCCTTGAAAGATCGGCATGTGCCACGCCCACCTCCGACGCCCCCATCACCCCCGCCCCTAAAATTTTCAAATGGCTATATCTTCCGCCCTTATCTAGTCGCCCTTAAGAACCGATAACAAATTTGTGGTGCCACGCCCACACCTGCGCCTATAATCGACAATTCTGATTGTAAATCGATAACTCCCTATATCTCCGAACATTTTAAAGATAGAGTAACCAAACTTGGAAGGCAATTTGCTGGTAACCTTCTCCAAAGATTGGCATACCAATTTTTGGACCACGCCCACATCCGCCGCCCCCAGGAACTTCGTCCCTAGAAATTTAAAATGCGCATATCTGCCGTAATTTGCAAGCTAGAGTCGCAAAATTTTGCAGGTATGTTACTGGTAACTCCCCCAAAGATCGATAAAAAAATTGGATGGCCACGCCCACTCCACCTACCTGAACCGATACACCTGTTGGTGTAAATCGATAAACCCATATATCTCACGCAATTTGAAAACTTAAGTTACCAAATTTTAAAGGTATATTTCTAGTAACACCCTTCATAAATGTGGAAAAAAATTTTGGACCACGCCCACTCCCGCCCACAAAAAACGATAAATGCCTGTATCTCCCGCAATTTAAGAGCTACAGTTACCAAACTTAGAAGGTATATTACTAAGATCGAACTCCAAAATATTTTGGGCCACGCCCACTCCCGCCCACAAAAAACGATAAATGTCTGTATCTCCCGCAATTCAAGAGCTACAGTTACCAAACTTAGAAGGTATATTACTAAGATCGGGCCACGCCCACTCCAGCCCCCAAAAACGATAGACCTATAATGCATTTAAAGCTTGGTTCAGGGTATATGGTAGTCGAGCTCACTCGACTACAGCGTTCTTACTTGTTTTTTTTTGGATATGTTTATAGTTTTTGACTAATTTTAATTAATTAATAAATATTTTAATAAAAACTAAAGTTCCTTTTCAAATGTGATATAACATTGAACAAATTGGCATTTAAACATTTTGAATTTGTTTCCTTGTTTAAACTTTATAGCATTTTACATTTTTTACTGGTCGCTGCTTACCACCCGCTTTGAGCCACTGTATATTGAAACGCCTAAGGGATTAAAAAACAAAAAAGCTATTATAAATGTAAAAAATAGTGATACATTTTGTTTTAAATGAGCATTGATATCAGCCCTTAAAATACCAGCAAACAATCAATCGGCAAGGTGCTCTGCTTATCAAGGTGATGCCAATGCGAACTCGCTAATAAAAAGAAATGAGACTCTTACACCCAATTTTACCAATTTGGAATTTCCATTAACTCTGGACCAAATAAAAATATTTGAAGGTCAAAATCAAACGTGGAAAAAGCCTTATGTTGTTGGAGGCTGAAGAGCGTGCACATTTCGTATGGATAAAGAATTTGTCAAGGTAATATTTTGAAATCACAACTCTCTTAGTATAAGACAATATTTTTAATTTTTACCTATTTTTTCATATACTTTCAGGCTTGTAAGAAGACAATTTACATCCCACAAGGCACAACTATATTTGTGCAAGACGTGCCTTAATTATTCACACAATGAGAGGATGTATGCTGAACATCGTCAACAATGCAGGAAGGTAGTTTCAAAGCTACCATCTGAAGACAAGGCAAGTCTTAGTTTTAAAAATTATAATCGTAGTCTAGACGTACCGTTTGCAGATTTTGAGTGCATACTCACACCCCTCAATGCACAACTTAACGAGAATGTTATAGCAACTTCTTAACATATTCCGATAGCTTATTCTTATTTTATAAAATGTGCATTTAACCCAGCTTTAGATAAGTTAGTTTTAGAGACTGGGGAAGATGCAGGTGTAAAATTCATCAAGTCTCTTATATGTATGTGATATTTACACAAATTATTTATCTAGCATTAAGCCAATAGTTATGTCTATTGAAGAAAATTTAGATTTATAAATGCAGTTAATTGTCATATCTGTGAAAAGAGATTAGGCAGTGATCGTGTTAGAGACCATTGAGGGGCAGCACAAAATGTCTGCAATATTAATTTCCAAATTGCACCTTTTGTCCCTGTGTTTTTGCATAATTTTTCTAAATATGATGCCCATTTATTCGTTAGGGAATTGAATAAAGTCGAAGGTGAAATAAAAGTACTTCTCCTCAATAAGGAGTTGTACATTTCACTTTCAAAATATATAAATATTCCGTCACATGACAAGATTCTTGAGATTAGATTCTTAGACACCTTTAGATTTATGACAACAAGTGTAGATGCGCTAGATATACAAAATTTCATAAATGTTAAAAAATGTTTCCCGGTAGATATTGAATTTGATTTAAAGCATAGGAAGGGGGTCTTTTCATATGAGTATATCGACTCAGAGAGCAGATTGAATGAGTCAGCTCTTCCACCTAGCTAAAAATTCTTTAATAGTTTAACAAACAGAGAATGTTCAGTGGAGGACTATTCCCACGCACAAGGAGTCTGGTCAGTTTTTGGATGTCAAAGTTTCAAAGATTACATGGAATTGTATCTTAAGACTGATGTTCTTTTACTTTCAGACATATTTCAAAATTTTCGAACAATTTGCAAGAGAATTTCGGAATCGCATTAGGCATGCCAGTCTAACAGTAGATTGGATACACAAAGGCACTCAACTACTCTTGCGGAGCATCCAGATGACGAATCTGAGTGATGAGTATAGGGCTCTTCAAGACGGACGGACTATGAAAACATCCAGCTCTATTGCCTCGCTTACCCCATTCATCGATGAGTTTGGACTTATTCGTGTTGGTGGCCGTCTAAAACACTCGAGCCTGGATTTCGATGCTCAGCATCCGATCATACTTCCGGGACATCATCCTGTCACACGCGCCATCATCATGCATTTTCACAGGCGTCAGCTGCATGCCGGACCTCGTTCTCTGGTTGCTCATATTCGGCTCCACTATTGGCCTATTGGGGGGCGTAAGACTGTCTCCAGCGTAACAACAAAATGCATTATGTGTTTTCGAGCAAAACCGGTCCTGGCTGAGACAATCATGGCTGATCTTCCCCGCGATCGTGTTAGTGGCTCGCATCTTTTCGCTGTCACTGGAGTGGACTATTGTGGACCGTTTTAATACAAGAGCGAAATTCGTAACAAAGGACCAGTAAAATGCTACATCTCGGTCTTCATTTGCTTCGCAACAAAGGCGGTGCATCTCGAACTGGTTCCTGATTTGTCAACAGCAGCCTTTCTTAATGCGCTTAAGAGGTTTATTCTTACCAGATGTAAACCTGTTCGCATATGGTCGGACAATGCGACAAATTTCGTCGGAACCAAGAATGACTTAGCTGAACTCAAGCGACTCTTCCTCAGCGAGAAGCACATCGACTCTGTCCGAGAGTTTTGTGTCTCTGACGACATGGAATGGGAATTCATCCCAAGGAATTATGATCGGATGTTTCTCGTCATATCTTAACGACTCAGATGCTCTTACACGACCGCAAGCTCGCATAATCCCTTTGTGGTCAATAAACGGATTAAAGTTGCGTATACTGCTTGACGTTGGAATGGTCCTTTTGTCAAGCAGGCACTTGATTTCATTGGAATATGCTAGGTGCTGAGTATGCGATATGAGTAAGTATTCAGCTTCAGTCAGTTCCTTGCTGCTGAGCTCGCTTGGGACTTGGAGGGGTATGCGTTTGCATCGCTTTATGAAGCGTAATGCATAGGCCATAGCTCGGAGCGCCCTATCGAGTCTAGAAAATCTTTCGGGGATGTTTTCCATTGGAGGCAGCCTGGAGTGGTTGCATTTGACATGACGTTGTTCAACGTCCGTATCATGAATTGACTCGATTGGGGTTGGCCACTGCTCTTGTGGCAGTCGTAACCATTCTGGTCCATGCCACCACTGGCTGTCGCTTGCAAGCTCTTTTGGCGGCACACCTCTGCTGGCCAGGTCAGCTGAATTATGTTCGGAGCGAACATGTGACCACTTAGCAGCGTCGACGGATTGTGTGATCTTAGCCACCCTGTTAGCTACAAAGGTTGTCCATGTACATGGTGGTTTATTTAACCAAGCTAACACAATCGTTAAATCTGTCCAGAAATGTGATTCGAAACGATCGGTGGGCATCTGTGGAAGAATAGCAGAAGTTAATTCTGCCAAAAGAACAGCGCCGCAGAGCTCTACTCGTGGTAGGGATATCGTCTTTACTGGCGCAACTTTGGTTTTCGCCGTGAGAAGATGTGTTTAGACCTTGTCGTCGGTCTCGATACGCACATAGATTGCAGCACCATATGCACGTTGGGAAGCGTCACAGAACCCATGGTACTGCAATCTTGCCTTTGGATGGAATTGCACCCATCTTGGGATGGAGATATATCGAAGATCTGGATAATTGGTGAGAAACTCTTGCCAAATTAATAGGAGGTCATTTGGCAAGGGCTCGTCCCAGTCAAGATCTTTGAGCCAAATCTGTTGCATGAATATTTTTGCTCGGATAATGAAAGGGGCAAGCCAACCTGCTGGATCGAAAAGTCTGGCGATTTGTGACATGACCTCTCGTTTTGTAAATGACTCCCTTGCTTCCAGCTCGGTAGGCACGAAAAAGAAGTCGTCGGAAGTAGCTTGCCATCTTATTCCAAGTGTTTTTGCCGTACTTGCGTCTTCTATTTCTAGGAAGCCCGCACATAGTAGATGATCCTTTGGGATGTCCTTAAGCACATCCCTTGAATTAGAGGTCCACTTTCGGAGAGGGAAACCAGCGGTCTCAAGAGCGGTGGTCAGCTCTGCAATGCATGCAACTGCTCGTGATTTGGTATATGCCCCTGCCAAAACGTCATCGACGTACATCGAATTGGAAATGATGTCGCTAGCCAGGGGGAAGTTGGAGTTCACATCGTGAGCAAGTTGGTGAAGAACACGTATGGCGAGGAAGGGAGCACAGTTCACTCCGAACGTGACGGTGTTCAGTCCGTAATCGCACAGCTCTTGGTTCTTATTGCGAAAGATAATTCTTTGAAAGGGTGTGTGCTTGTGATGGACAAGAATTTGTCGATACATCTTGGTGATGTCGGCGTTTAAGACATAGCGAAAGAATCGCCACTTCAGGATATGGACTATTAGATCGGATTGGAGAACAGGTCCTGGATGAAGGATATCATTCAGGCTGTTGCCGTTTGTGGATGGGTTCGATACATTAAACACAATGCGAACTTTGGTTGTCGTACTTTCCGGTTTGAAAACCGCATGATGCGGAAGATAATAGTTGTTTGGACTATCATCTGGAGGGACTCGGTGCATATGCCCTAAGTCTATATACTCCTGAATCACTGAGTCGTATTGCTCCTTAAGGAAGTCGTTTGACTTCATGCGGCTTTCATTTCTTATGAATTGAGCAAGTGCTAAGGACCTCGAATGTCCTAAGGCTATGTGATTAGGACTGCGAAATGGTAGAGTTACCACGTATCTGCCGTTTTCGTTTCTTGTTGTCGTATCAACAAAATTCTTCTCACACACCGAGTCGGAGTCCTTTATCAGCTTTGCTGGAAGATCCTCCACCTCCCGAAATTTGGTGAGAAGCTTGTCAAGCTTAACTTCGGCACTTACCGAAACTTGTGTGGAGAAGGAAGAGATTTTGTTGGATGGAGCCTTTGTAATGGGACCTGTGAGGATCCACCCGAATATAGTCTCTTGACCGAGTAGAGTCTCACAGATATTAAGATGGGATCCGCCTAATAATATAGACGGAATGATATCCGCTCCTATTAGGACATCTATCTGCGAGCTGCGAAAGAAGGATGGGTCAGCTAGTGGAAGACTTGGCAGGTTTTGTAGAGAGCTTTGTGGAATTCTGTAGGATGGAAGATTCCCTGCCAATTCTGGAAGGACATATGCCGAAGTTTCAATTTGAATTCTCGGTTTTGACGGAGAGCCAATGTGGAACTGGCATAGTTTTTGAGGCTGAGCTGCAATCGCCTGATTGAGCCCAGAGACTTGAGCCTGGATTGGCTGTATATTTTGATTCGGATTGAGACTGTTCAAAACAACTTGGGTCGAAGGAACTAGCGTAAAGGTCGTTGTAGGAGGGCCGCCTCTATGTAGGAGTGTATTGTGGCGGCCTTTGCACGTATAACAGTTATGTAAACTGGTGCAGTCTTTGATCTGATGACCTCTAGCGAAACACTTCATACAGAGTTGTTGTTGCTTAATAAATGCTGCTCGTTCTGGGATACCCAGTTGCAGGAAACGTGGGCATAGTCGAATTGGATGGTTCGCTTTCTTACAGAGGTTGCAAGTCTGCGCCTAGGAGGTTACCTTGGTTTCAAAGGTATTGACGAATTTGGACGTAGGTTGAGATCTCGTTGTTCTCGGATGGGATGGAGAGGTTGTGAGCGGCCTCACATCCTCTATGGCTTCGAGCGTTCGATAGCGCTCACCAAGAAAGGTGTTCAAGTCCTTCCATGACGGGATTGAAGATTAGTCGGACAGTGATTGTTCCCACAATGACAAAGTGATTTTTGGAAGTTTGGAGGAGCACAGGAACACGAGTAAGCAGTCCCAGTTACTTGTGGAAATTTGTGAATGCTCAAGACCTGTCAGGCACCCTTGGATGGTGCCTTGGATTTCCTTTAGGGAAGTTCCAGTC
Organism: Drosophila infuscata; assembly: GCA_035042205.1. NCBI lineage: Eukaryota > Metazoa > Arthropoda > Insecta > Diptera > Drosophilidae > Drosophila > Drosophila infuscata. Next base: position 24,282 of record JAWNLR010000010.1, read on the forward strand.
TCGACTGTGATCACCGGCAGGTTGAAAAGGATCTTAAGCTGGCTGTTCACCAGAAACCGCTTGTTTTCGAAACGTTCACAAAGAGCTCGCCATGCAGAAGCGAATCCTTCATGGGTGAGCGGGGACTTTTCGACGATCGACTTTGCCTCACCCCCAGTTTTAGCGTTCAAGTGGAACAGTTTCTCTACTGGGGTGAGACGAGGATTATCGACCTATATGGCCGTGAAGAGGTCTCGAAAAGTAGGCCATTTTAAGTAATCTCCATTAAATACCTCTGTGTCGACTGGTGGGAGGCTACAACCTAGGGAGAGGTGAGACATGGATAAAGCTGGCATGGATTGTCGATTCACTGCTGTTTCTTGTTCGATTCGCTCGCTTAATTGCGCAGTGCATTTCTCGTAAACTGAATAGCAGTGATCGTATTTTGCTTCCATGGCTTGGACATCGTCACTGGAACCCCCTTGATTCAATGCTCGTGAGCATGATTCATATTCCTTTTCGACCTTTTCCCATAAAGTCTTTACATGATCACGGCGGACCTTCAGGGTATACAAAGTTGGCTCGTCCGCAGCAGGATTAGTCAATCGTGTTTCAAATTGACTCAGTTTATCCGTCACGGAGATAAATTCAGATAATGCCATTTTTGTTGCGGATAATTTTCCCCCTGATCTGGTCGTAATTGGACGTTTGGTCAATTGTGGTGACTTTGGATGAGGAGAGGAAGATTCACTCTTAGTGCGTGTGACTTGCGAGGAGGAAATTCGCTTCGCCGTGGGAATCGGAGACGAAGAGGCACTTCTTTTTTTTTTTTTTTTTTTTATGTGGCAATTTAAACATTAATCAACGTACTTAAAGGCTAAAAAACATTGATTTGAAACAGTATAAGTGAACAGGGAATTTAAGATCTATAACATACACATAGAAATGGTTTTAACTAATAATACATAACATTATATATAACATTTATCTAACGGCCAACAATCCAGAGGTCGCTGGTGTGGAGGCGCTTCAACCTCCTGCGAGTGGTGTTATTCCCAAGGGAGCAAGCCAATGGGTTGACATGGTTATGCAACCGCAGAACAAGGTGCTCAGAGACATCTCTGGTGCTCCGCCATACGTAAGCAACAGGACGCTGCACAACGACTTTGGTCTACCGACAGTAGAGCCCAGATAAACCGACATACGAGTCGGTATAACGATCTGGGCTCTACTGTCGGTAGACCAAAGTCGTTGTGCAGCGTCCTGTTGCTTACGTATGGCGGAGCACCAGAGATGTCTCTGAGCACCTTGTTCTGCAGGACTTGAATTTGGTATATCCAAGATTTTGCAGCAGTGCCCCAAAATGGAATCCCATATGTCCATGTGGGCTCGATGATGCTCCTGTAAACCAGCAGCTTGTTGCTCAAGCTGAGTTTGCTTGATGGCTTTAGCAACCAGTTGAGTTTTGCTCTTTTGGATCTACACGCTGCTGCCGTGATCTGGATGTGTTTGCGCCAGGTAAGTTTCCTGTCCAGATAAATACCCAGGTAGCGAGCATGGTTCTCCTGAGGTATGACCATGTTGTTGAGTCGTATATTTGGACAGTTACCATTCCTGAGCGCAAATGTGCATTGCTGTGATTTGCTCCCATTGACGCAGATGTTCCATCGGTTGGCCCAAGTACTAAAGCCATCCAGGAATCTTTGCGTAACCGCAGCTCTCGAAGCAGAGGTGGAGTTAGCAAGGAACACTGTGTCATCTGCGTATGTGGCAAGCAGCGTGTGTCTGGCTACTGGAATCGGCAAGTCCGCGGTGTACAATGTGTACAAGGCAGGTCCAAGGACACTACCCTGCGGTACACCCGCACCAATGCGGCGGATGTTTGATCGCACGCCCCTTACTTCTACCATAAAAGAACGGCCAAGCAGGTAAGACCTGAGTAGTTGATACTGCGCGGATGGTAGCAGGGACTTAAGCTTAAAAAGCAGGCCATCATGCCATACGCGATGAAACGCTTGCTGGATATCCAGAAAGACGGCAGAGCTGTACTGCTTATTTTCCAAGGCCTCGAGAACTTGTTGTACTACTCGATGAACTTGTTCTGGTTTACCATGGTGATGCCTGAAGCCAAATTGATGATCAGGAATGGCCCTCTGGAAGCCACTTACTGCCGACAATCTTCCAAGAAATATTTTTTCAAATATCTTGGAGAAAGTGGACAGCAAGCTTATCGGTCGATATGCCAAGACAAGATTATCCGTCTTGCCAGGTTTCGGAATCATCGCAATCACAGCACACTTCCACGGGGTGGGGAAGTGGTGGATGCGAACCATGGAGTTAAAAAGCAGCACCAAGAACAACACTCCCTTCTCTGGGAGGGCCTTAGCAACTCTGCCGTCGACGCCATCATAGCCAGGGGCCTTAGTGGACTTGAGCCTGCGAATCTGCAAGCGGACTTCATTAGGGGCGATAGGTGTGATCGGTTGTACAGGGTCGAGATCTGCATTTAAAAATGCCTCAGTATCCTGTACCTGGCTGGGCGATGCAAGTGCAAATGGCGTGAAACGATCTTGCAGCTCATCCGCAAACGCCGATGCAATCTCTGCATCCGATCGACAACAGGGTTGTCCGGTCGCATAACGGGGATCCGCCTGAGTGGCTGCCGCTTGACACAACGCGTTGCCTTCCACAAATTTAATCCATGATTCTTATTGGGATCGGCATTGCAGAGCATATCCTGGAAATATTTGCTCTTAGTGTCAGACAGCACCTTTCGCAGCTCGTTCGCAGCCCGCCTAAAATCCCTTAGATCTAACGGGTTACGTGAGCGCATATATTGGCGACGCAGTGCTCTCTTGTGCCTTACCAGATCCAGAATCTCAGGTTTTAAAAGAGGCTGCGCTGGACTGGGAGGCGAACAAGGTGGTTGGCCAAGCATGGAATATTCCGCTGCTACGTTAATATTACTCAGGAATAACTCCGCTGCATCGTCAATATCAGCCGGTGAACTCAACTCCATGTTCAGGTTCACAAGCTGCTCCAACCTCTGCCGGAATCGGGTGATGTTTGCCTTGCGCGGCAGAAGACGTGTCTTGGGAGCATATAGAGTTGCAGCCACTCTCAACCCAACGATCACAGGGATGTGATCGGAGCTAAGCTCATTTCGCTCGGATATACCAAGACAGTCAGCCCGGATCCCAGCGTACACAGCAAAGTCGCTGTTGGTCAGGAGCCTGCGGTGCAACTTGCTTAACCAACAAGGGTGGCTGTTGCTCCTGCTGCAGATGCTGGCGGTGTTGCTGTTGAGGTTGCTGTTGATGGTGAACCTGCTGCTGACAGTGACGCTGTTGCTGTTGGCCAAGTTGCTGCAGTAGCTGAGGAGCCGTTGAAAGTCTGGCAGCATCAGCATATGAAAAATTTTCACTGCGAATAGGTGCCAGGATTCTTGGTCGCGACTTTTGTAGATCTTGAGCCGGCCTTTGTAACTGAGCCACAAGCTTCCGTTCTTTGGAAACCCGCTGATAAGCTGGACACCCCTTCCAGCTTGCTGGATGATTTCCGCCGCAGTTTGCACATTTCGGCTCAGCGTCCAAAGGTTTTTTGCACTCATGACTTGCATGTGCTGAGCCACACTTTACACAGCAATGCTGCTTTTGGCAGTACTTCATAGTATGGCCAAATTCCTGGCAGCGGTGGCACTGGGGGATGTCCAAATGGCGGTCAGGGCAACTACAGATATATGCACTTGAAATATTGACCGTAGATTGTATATCTCTTTGTTATTTGCAGACGGCTCCAGCTCCAAATAACAAATATACAGCTCCTTTTTGGTGATGCGGCTTACAATGGTTTGGACACCCCGCACTGCATGCCCAAGTTTGGCCAGCTCATCTCTGATGCGATCAAGTTTCTGCAGGGATGGATGCAATCCCCTGATCACCACGCGAAAGCCTCTATCCTCCTTCAACTGGTACGAATGAAACGGGATTCGCTTATCCGTAAACAATCTTTGTACTGCCCTGTATGCATCAATGCTACTTGGCATTACTCTAACAGTACCACCACCGCTGCACTTGAGCATAAAGCTGTCAGGCTGCGTGACAGCATTTAATGCTTCAAGCAGTCCAACAACGTCGGTGATACCCTCAGCAATAAGTGGGGGAGGCTTGGATGGTCTTGTTGGCCGACTTTCAGCAGGTTGCACAGTATGTCCATTTGATTGCGAGCAATCGCGTATCTCGGCAGCAGCGCTTAGATTCGGATCCTCATCATAAGCAGCTTCAATAGGATTAGATACAATCAGGGGGTATATTGGTGAACTAGGCACCAACATCTCTTCTATGTCAACTGACTCGATATCGGTGTCCGAATCGGTCATCAGATCTTCGAGCGCTTGTGGTGCTGCCCGAGCTCCAGCAGAAGTAGACGGTATTGCATCCAAATCTTGCTCTTCGATTGTCGCAATTTTCCTTTTTTTGTAGGCATTGATGAAAATGGAGTTATTTGTTTTGGTGTTGTTGTTGTTGACGTTGTCGCTGTTGACATTGTTGACGTTGGATTTGATGTTGTTGTTAGAGCCGGTATTGTTGTTGTTGGCACTGTTGTTGTTCATATTGTTTTTGCTGTTGGCCGAGTTCTTGTTGATGTTGTTCTTGTAGTTGGCATTGTTGACATTTGCTAATTTTGTTGCCTTATTGTAGTTGGTGTTGTTGTTGTTACTGTTGCTGCTTTCTGGGCGAGTGCGCAGATTATAGCGGAGTTCACTGGTCTGCCGGGCCAACGAAGGCGAGCACCATGATGCTGACGCAGCAGTATCAGGCGCATCGGCATCAGTGGAGGTATGGGGGGTGATGCTCATAATAATGTAATAATCGCGCACCAAGCGCACTCACTCTAGCAGAGTGGTCGCGTCGCACGCACAAATCACACTACTTGAACAACTCACACAAGATTGTAGTGCAGCTGCAGTGTTTCTCGCGAGCGTCAATACTTGAGAGCAAAAAACAGCCGTTTGCCGAACGGATATATATATGTAGAGCTAACCAACTAATAAATCAAAGAAATTACTAAAATGTAGAGCCAAATCAAAGAAATTATTAAAATATTATTTTTTTAAGAGGCAATTCTGACCCCAAAGACGGATGGAATATTCAAATGTTTTTTATCTTGTGGATTTGGCTCCGTGGACATACTATGTTCTCACGGTTAACCGAAAAAAAAAAACTATTTGGCTCAAGGGATAGGTTCACAATGAAATTCCTTTATTTTGCAAACGTGGAACGATGGGAATTGCGGAACAGGCACTTGTTCTCGTAATACTATTATTAAATTTATTGCTTGCGTTTGTTTATTTATTATTTTTTTGTGGGACAACAAAAAAAAAAATGGATACAAATATAAATGTGCTTATATTTCCTAATATGTGTTATTATATCTTATTATTAATTTTTTTTTATTGTTTAATCAATAACAAAATAAAATAATTAAATCAGAAAATACAAGCCACATTCAATTGTCTGTTAAGTTATGATATTGTTTCGACGAAACGTTGGTTGTGGAACACAAGACACTTCAGCCCTGGATTGGCGATCAGTGCTTATTAATTGTGTGCAAAGCAAAAAGGAAAAAACATATGTTTTACAAACATATGTTAATTTATTTCGCACAAAGTGGAAATATAGTGGACTGCAGCAATTATAATTAAATTGTAAGAACTTTGGTGGATTTAGATGTTAACATACATACAGTGGTTCAAAGCGGGCGGTAAGCAGCGACCAGCAAAAAATGTAAAGTGCTATAAAGTTTAAAAAATGAAACAAATTCAAAATGTTTAAATGCCAATTTGTTTAATGTTATATCACATTTGAAAAGGAACTTTAGTTTTTATTAAAATATTAATTAATTAATTTAAATTAGTCAAAAACTGTAAACATATCCAAAATACAGTTCAATGTATCGGTAAGCAGTCTTAAGAAAAGTTAAATATTTGGCGTATAAAAGCTTAAATAAGGATGTTAATACTTAGTATGATATCCTTTAGCCTTAACAACTTCCCTTAACCTATTTTTCATGGAAGATACCAGCTTCCGGGTAGTTTCTTCGCTGATATTGCTCCACTCCGCCAGCAGAGCATTTTTGAGACCTTGTTTGCTGGATATGTTGTGATTCCGGATGTTATTTTCCAGCAGAGACCGCAAATTTTCAATAACATTCAAATCTGTAGACTGGGCCGGTGGAATTATCACGTGGGTGCAGTTCCAGATAAGCCAGGACTGTACTATTCCGCACTTATGCTTGGGGTCGTTGTTCTGGTAGAACCGGAAGGGTCGTCGGATTCCCAGCTTTTCGGCACCTTAGAGTAAATTTTCCTTTAGCATATCGAAGTACACATTCCTGTCCATTGTTGTTTCAATAATCACAAAATTTCCGCCACCGGCTGCCGAGATACAGGCCCAAACCATGACACTTCCTCCGCAATGCTTGACTATTGCCTTTATGTGTTTGGGATCCAGCTCAGTATTGGACTGTCGCCACACATAATTCCATCCGTTCTGGCAAAAAATGTTGAATTTGTATTCATATTCAAATATGACTGTGTTCCAGAACTCCAAATCCTTGTCCAAGTGGATTTTGGCGAACGTCATCCTAGACCCTCTGTTTTTTGCTCATGTAAATTTATTTTTCCGTGGTACTTGGGCCTTCAAGTCATGGTTGCGCAGAACTTGGAGCACAGTTTCCATACTGAACTTTTTCCTTATTTCATCCTGCACCTATTGAGTCAGTTTTTGAGCCGATAGCTTAAGATTTCCCCTTGAAATCTTGATGATCCTTGGCTCGTCCTGCTCGGTGAAAATCGGGTTTGGTGCAATTCCGCCCTTGTCCTCTGTCCAATTTTCGTCCACGAAACTCCAAATGATGTGGAATACAGTTGAGGTGTTTAGATTGACCATTTTAGCTATTTGGCGATATGAATATCCGATTTTTAAGTGTTCCAGGATGAGTTTACTTTGCTCAATGGTAGTCCATTTACCCATGGTCCTTGTTGGCTTATTGCACCCGAAATGCAGGAAAAAAATAAACTGGCTACGGACGATTGGTCTATTTATACCGAAAAAATTCAACTTTAGGTAAAAAATCCGGGTTTTATGGCACCCAGGTGTCCATAATGTAACTGTTTCCCGAGGACTTGAACCAAAAACTTAGGTACTTCATAACCCGACCTAACGGGTGTGGAAATTCCCGTTTATTAGGGTCATATATTCATTTTGGTGGTTAATAGATTTGCCTGCCATGGGTCTTTGGAATTTTTGAAAAATTATGAAAAATGAGTTTGTGGCAGGCAATTACATTTTCTGCTTGTCGCTGCTTACCGCCCGCTTTGAACCACTGTATGTTTGCATTAAAATTATTCAATTATTTGTTTGAGTTATGCCGTTTATCTCTTTATGTTTGTATGTTCGGCCAAGTTTTTATTTAATTTTGTATGTGTTCAGTTTATGTATGTACAGTGAGCAAAGTCTTATTTCGCACAGTGCCTAGCAACAATTTTAATTGCCTGCCATAAAGTAATTATGTAATATTTTTCAAAAATTTCAAAGACCCATAACAGGTACATTTATTAACCACCAAAATGAATATATGACCCTAATAAACTGTGGTTTTTCCACCTGCTAGGTAGGGTTATGTAAGCAAGTACCTCAATTTTTGGCAAAGGGTTATTTCGCACAGTTACATTATGGACACCTGGGTGCCATAAAATCCAGATTTTTTGTACCTAAAGTAGAATTTGTTCGGTATAAATAGACCAATCCTTTGTAGTCAGTTAAGTTTTTTCCTCTATTTCGGATGCAATAAGCCAACAAGGACCATGGGCGAAAGGACTTCCATTGATCAACGGTAACTCATTTTGGCACACTTCAAAATTTGATATTCACTTCGAAAAATAGCTAGAATGGTCAATCTAAACACCTCAACAGTATTCTACATCATTTGGAGTTTCGTAGACGAAAATCGGACAGAGGACAGAGGCGGAATGGCACCAAACCCGATTTTCCCCGAGCAGGACGAGCCGAGGATCATCAGGAAAACCAGGGGAAATCTTAAGCTATCGGCTCAAAAACTGACTCAATAGGTGCAGGATGAAATAAGAAAAAAGTTAAGTATAGGAACTGTGCTCCATGTTCTGCGCAACCATGACTTAAATGCCCGAGAACAACGGAAAATTAAATTTGTAAAAGTAAAAATATAGGGTATAGGAGGACGTTCCCCAAAATCCACTTGGACAAGCATTTGGAGTTCTGGAACACAGTCATATTTGAATATGAATACAAATTCAACATTTTTTGCCAGGACGGACGAAATTATGTGTGGCGACACTCCAATACAGAGCTGAGTCCCAAAAAACATAAAGGCAAAAGTCAAGCATTGTGAAGGAAGTGTCATGGTATGGGCATCTATCTCGACAGCCGGCGACGGAAATTTTTGTGTTCACTGAAACAACAATGGACACGAATGTGTACTTTGATATACTAAGGGAAAATTTACTCTAAAGTGCCGAGAAACCGGGAATCCCACGTACTTTTAAAGCATAAGGCCGGAATAGTACAGTCCTGGCTTAGATCGAACTGCCCCCACATGATAATTCCACCGGCCCAGTCTTCAGACTTAAATGTTCATGAAAATTTGTGGGCTCTGCTGGAAAATAAGATTCCAAAATGCTCTGCTGGAGGAGTGGAGCAGGATCAGTCCAGAAACTACCCGGAAGCTGGTATCTTCCATGAATAATAGGTTGAGAGAAATTGTAAAGGCTAAAGGATATCATACTAAGTATTTACATCCTTATTTAAGCTTTTATACGCCAAATATGTAACTTTTTTTAAGACTGTGCGAAATAAGACGTTGCATGAATTTTGAATATGTTTTTAGTTTTTGGCTAATTTTAATTAATTAATTAATATTTTAATAAAAACTAAAGTTTCTTTTTCAAATGTGATATAACATTAAACAAATTGGCATTTAAACATTTTGAATTTTTTTCCTTGTTTAAACTTTATAGCACTTTAAAATTTTTGCTAGGCACTGTGCGAAATAAGACTTTGCTCACTGTATATATGTATGTTTATGTAATTAAGTATTTATGTTTATGTATGTTAGTATGAATATATGATATATATATATATATATATATATATATATAAGTATGTATTATTGGAATTTATTTTTTATTTATTATTTATATTTTGTAGTTTGTCGGCATTCATATGGAATTGGAGGCTAGCAATACACTGTAAGTATATGAGAAAAATAAATGAACTTGCGCCGAAAAATGTATTAATATATTATACTTTTCTTAGTGCACAGGCTACCAGCTGTTAATTGGATAATTCAAGCTGAACGTTTGACCTGCACACTCATACACATATGGACATGGAATTAGCCGTGTATTTTGAATAATTTATTTTAATTAATTTAATTTAATTTGTACTTAGTATTTAAGGAATCCTGAGCGTAAGAACTTGTGGGATGGTTCGAACGGGGCTGAGCTGAGGCTACCAGGCGGGTCGCGGGTTGCGGATAGCGAACGGCCTCCCACTGGGAGGTTAGCTGCGAATAACATGAGAATTCTCGTAAATAAGCAGTCCCGGACAAACAGCGGGTACGACACCGAATGCGTACCGACAAGGCGTTTGTGTTGCCGCCTCTTAAAAGTATAGCCTCACACACCCCCAACCTCCCTACACACTTACCTACCTATGCCATCCCCCAAATCTCACATTGGGCCGGGCTAAGGTGTCAATCGTACCGTGCCGATAGTCAGCCTGGCTGGGGGCCCGGTAAACAAATAGCCCAGTCATTAACGATGTCCTCAGGCAAATGGCGACCGCCTGTTCTATTCAGCCTTACCCGGGTATCGCGGATCTCTGCCCGGGTGGACACTCATTTCTCCGCAGCTCGTGGGACTAATTATGTCTAGAAAAAATATTAATTTAAACATTCCGCAGGATCTCCCAGCGGAAGCTGTCGCAAGACAGTTGGAGGATCGAGGCCTAGACGGCCACAGGCACAGCAAGCACCGAACCGTTCAATTGAGAACCGGGGCACTCAATGGCGAAGAACCCTAAGGGTGGCAGACCAGCCTCCACCCCGGGCCAATCCAGCGCCAACCGGAGGAGCGCAGCAGACACGCAGGAATGTGGTCGGACCATCCCGACCACAACACCTTGCACCAAATGCTGCTGCTAGGCAGGGCGGACAAAGCCCAAAGAAAAAGGAGGAGTTCCTGCCACCGAGGGGCGAACCAGGTGGGTTGGATGACCCGAACCGGCGGAACCTATGTGGTTTATGGGTCAAATGGTACCTCCGGTACCTCCAACAAGTGCTTGCTCCAGATGAGGCCTTAAAGAAGGCGAAGGAGCCAAGGGAGGCAGCTGTGGCACCGACACCAGCCATAAAGAGGCGTAGCAACACCCTCACGCCACCGACGGCAACCCCAAAAAGGGCATGCCCGCAGGCGGAAGCTCCTAAAGCACAAGATCCAGCAGTTGTAGGAATACCGGCCAACATGGCCCCAGAAGGCTTGGACATGCGTCCAAGCACGTCACGTGCGGCTATGAGGACCAACCCTCTAGCAGCCGCCGGATCTCGATCGTCATACGCGGATATGGCGAAAAAAGTGAAAGTGGCCGTGCTACCTGTGGAATACCCCAAGGTAATGCTTAGTCACGAAGACATGTCGATGCTGGAAAACACTATCCTAGACGAGGTGATTGAGTCTGGATGGGCGGTCTCGTTCGCGGGCATTCATTTTCTGGTGGGATTCCTGATCATTGAGTGCTCCAACGAAGACTCAGCCAACTGGTTGAGAGCCGCCGCACCGAAGCTGCGTTTGAGGAAGGGCGTGGATATCGAGGCCTGGAAATTAATATCCAGGAGAGACGAAGGAGGTGGATCACTCCTGGTTATTGGGATAGACGAGCTATCCAAAAGGGCTATAGAGGAAAGAGGACATCAACTCTCTTTCCGGTATGGGACCATCCAAGTGAATGGTCTCAAAAAGAAGGTCGGGGCAAACAAGCCAACCGATCAAAAGACAGGGAAGCAAATGTGGAGGACATCCCCACCACGTCTCACCAGAGGAATCTATGTCAGATCATAAGATAATCCTATTTAAGCTGCAGCTAAATACGGATAGCAGCACCCCCTGTAGGAACCCCAGAAAGACAGACTGGGAAAAGTTCAAGTCCACCCTAGAGTTCAACCTCTCCAACGGGACATCTGGTATACCCAGAACCCCATCTGAGCTAGAGAGAGCTGTAGGAAATTTAAATAAAAGCATAACAGATGCGTTTATGGATAGTTGCCCGTTAGGGAAAAAACGCATGGTCAAAGATGCTCCCTGGTGGAACGAGAGCCTTTCCAGGCTACGTTTAACTACACGTCGCCTCTTCAACAAAGCAAAGAGAGACGGAGAATGGGAGAGGTACCGTGAAAGTCTGACCTCCTATAACAAGGATATTAGGAAGGCCAAAAGGCAGAACTATAGGAACTTCTGCGAAAGCATAGTCAGCACAAGCGAAAGCGCCAGGCTCCACAGAGCAAAGTCAAAGCGATCGCCTGATGCTAACCTAGCATTGAAACGTAGAGACAACTCCTTTACGAGTAGCAATATGCAAAGACTAGAGCTCCTCTTCGAAACGCACTTCCCAGGTAGCATACCCTATCGGGAAGAAGTTATCGTGAGAGGGAGCAGGTATAGACAGTCGACTGTTGACTGGGCATGTGCCAAGCTGACAGTCACAGCCGAAAGATTGAAATGGGCAATTGGTACTTTCCAGCCCTACAAGTCTCCAGGCTTAGACGGGCTATCGCCAGTATTCTTACAGATCGGTAAGGACTTACTTCTCTCCCGCATCAAGAAGATACTGCAGAGTAGCCTTGCCCTCGCTTTTATACCAAGCGCTTGGAGAGGTGCTAGGGTGGTCTTCATCCCCAAGGCTGGGAAGAAAGACATCACCAACCCAAAGTCCTTCAGACCCATCAGCTTGACTTCGTTTTTACTGAAAACATTGGAAAAGCTGGTGGACCACAATATCAGAAGCACTCTGCTGATGCAGAGTCCGCTGCACACAACGCAGCATGCTTATAGAGCGGGCAGGTCTACGGACACGGCACTTTATCAGCTGAAGAGCACGTTAAGCTCAACAGTTGAGAATAAGGAAATAGCATGGACATAGAAGGCGCCTTTGACAACACGTCACACGATGCGATTAGGGCCACCCTTGCAAGAAGGGGTCTGGACTCCACCACCAGTAGGTGGATACTGGCACTACTGGGGTCCAGACAAGCCACCGCATCAACACATGATAGTAAGGTTACAGTCTTAACCACCAAAGGCTGCCCCCAAGGGGGTGTACTGTCTCCGCTACTCTGGAGTCTGCTAGTAGACGAACTGCTCAACAGACTTACCACCAGAGGTATCCAATGTCAAGGCTATGCCGATGATATTGTCATAATAGCGAGAGGTAAATTCGAGGATACACTCTGCGATATAGTCCAGACAGGGTTAAAAATAACGAGAGACTGGTGTAAGGAGGTTGGGCTCAACTTAAACCCTACAAAAACAGTCATCGTCCCCTTTTCTAGACGGTACAAGCTGCAGAGGATGAAACAAATACTGCTCTCAGGATGCCTATTAGAAACCAGTAGGGAAGGTAAGTACCTAGGGGTCACATTTGACAGCAATCTAAACTTTGGCACCCATGTACAAAACACGGTATCGAAGTGCTCAAGAGCGCTCTATACGTGCCGGAGTATAGCCGGAAAGTCATGGGGCACATCACCCATGCTGACTTATGGAGTAATAGCATGGGGTGATATAGCGCAGCTTATCACCGTGAAAAGAGAGCTGCAGAAACTGCAGAGACTGGCCTGCATATGCATGACAGGGGCAATGCGCACCTGTCCAACAATGGCCTTGGAAGCCTTAATGGAGATAACACCACTCCACCACACAATAAGGCTCCAACAGAAAGCTACACTCTTAAGGATGTCAGCGGAAGGAGTTGGAGGCTATCACATCCTTAGCCAAAAAGATGCCCAACGACTTTCAGATGAACTTCCCCTGCTGGTTCAACCTAGGAATGAAATGGCAGCCGAATACATATTCGAGCGTAATTTCAAAGTTCATATGAGTAGCAAACAGGAATGGACGTCACTGGATGACATCCATCCCATGAAACCGCACACCATAAAATGGTACACCGACGGATCACTCACCAACCAGGGCACAGGTCTAGGAGTGGTGGGCCCTCGGATATCTTATCTCGAATCCCTAGGAACGCAAACCAGCATATTCCAAGCTGAAGTGTGTGCGATAGGAAGGTGTGCGGATTTTAACCTGGTGCGCAACTACCGGAATACGGATATATCCATCCTATCCGACAGTCAAGCAGCGTTAAACGCTATTAGTGAGACGAAAATCACTTCTAAAGTGGTCCTAGAAGCACGATCCAGACTTGACCGACTCGGGGCAACCAATAGGCTCACCCTAAGATGGGTCCCGGGCCACACGGACATAGTTGGGAATGAACTGGCCGACAGGCAGGCAAGATTGGGGGCGGAGAGACCCCTAGTGGGACCTGAACCGTATTGTGGCATCGGAAGGCACACGATACGGCAGGAGCTTAGGAATGAAGAAACACAGAGGAGGCAACGGAGCTGGGCAGAGGCACCAGGACTCCGACAAGCCAAATGTCTTCTGGGTGGCTATAATCAGAAGCGATTAAAGCAGATTATAGCCATGAGCAAAAACAATCTTAGAATACTCACCGGTCTAGTGACGGGACACTGTAGACTAAGAAGTCACCTAGCCAAGCTGGATATAATTAGTAGCAGACTCTGCAGGTTCTGTGAAAGCGAGGAGGAATCCTCAATGCACATCCTAGCAGAGTGTGTAGCCCAAGCAAGGAAAAGAAGCAACATCCTAGGGATGCATGTCATGATGAGCAATGACATAGTGGCCCTCAACCCAATAAAAATTCTAGCATTCGTGCAAGAGCTTGGGTTGATGGAGGAGCTTTAAAGCCCAGAAGGGGGCACAATATATCTATCAGGTCGCAGTGCACACACACCCCCAACCTAATAATTTAAGGAATTGTTTTATTAAAATTTGTTTGTATGTACAAATGTATGTACAGAGCGTAAACAATTTGTTGTGTATTTTGGATTTGGAGTGTGTGTGTGTGTTGTATACACTAGGAATTTGAGCAATTTGGACTTTGCTCTTGGAAAAGAAGATGGAGCCTCTGACGAAAATTTACACCTTACAACTTTGTTGGATTACAAAAAGTAGGAGGCCGGAAAATGGCATATATAATATATATATAGTGACATATCCAGATCATGCTGATCTTGCATGTCTACACTCACACCATACGCACGTCACGCTTGCATCATCACGCTTAGCAACGCAGAGAAGAATTCGAGCCACACCCTCACGCCACACGCGAAAGTTATGACAGCTGGACGATAAAACCAGAAATCTGAGGTTAAAGAAACGATCGAGACATCATAAAAATCAAAGTCCATAAAAATCAAAGTCCATAATGCAGCCAAATGCAATTATGAAATTATCACGTACACATATGGCGAACAAAGAACTTAGAACAAAGAACTCCCTCTGTAAACAAAAAACGAGCGAATACTGAGCTTTCCTTGTAAGCAAAAACACAGAATAAGTTGAGTATTGATTTGTACACCAAACAGCGCAGTCATAAGTTTCACTTAGAGTACTCGATTTTGTGAAGTCTACTATTAATATATCCATTGTTAAACATAAGCAATTATTTGAATAAAGAATTAATTTTTTTATCAAACTTGTTGATGTCCAACATTTAATTGGCGCAGCCGGTAGGATATTTGAAAAATTTTACAATTGTGTAACGTCGCGATCGATAAAAACGAGAACGTACTAGTGTTACGCGTAAAGTTCTAAAATATCCGCAAAAGGACCCCGCGATCCGTGAAACCTTTTTATTGGAAGTAAAAATACCGCGAAACAACGAAGGAGGAGAATTTTTTTTTGAACAATATATTTTTTTTTATCTTGAGAATTTTTTTTTTTGTGAACAAATATTTTTTTTTTGTGAGAACAATTTTTTTTTATATATTTTTTTTTGTTGTGTGTGAAAAGAAGAAAAAACCAAAACCATGACCGTATTGCAAGAAGGAGCACTGAGTCAGGCGCTTGGACAGATCCGCCAAGTACCCAGTTTCGGAGGAGACACGGATGAACTAGGAGCGTTCATCGGAAGGATTGACTACATCAAAGAGCTATTCCGTACAACAGATGAAAGACAATTACATATAATCTATGGAGCGATACAGATGCAAATACACGGAGAGGCGTTAAGGACTTCACTTCGCTATTTACCAGGATATTGGCCAGCACTTCGAGCAGTATTAATCACAGCATTCAAAACCCAAACACCATTCGAGGAGCTATTGAGAAGAGTTTATAACACATTTTACGGAGGAAGCATCCGTAAGTTTCTCGAGGAACTCGAGCAAAAATCATTTATAATATTAAATAAGTTAGTAATAGAAAACAACAATGATAATACAAACTTATATTCTAAAGCATTAAGTAGTACAGTAAGAGATGTAATACACAAAAGATTACCAGACAGAGTATATATGCAGTTAGCTAGATGCGACATATCATCAATTGAGAAACTCAAAACAGTATCACAAGAACTAGGTTTATACGAAGATCGTATACCAGAAAAACCAAGAAATATAAACCCACAATACAATAGAAATAATAATAAAAATTATTCAAGACCCCAGCAAAATTATAATAGCTACCAAAATCCGAGACCCCAACCAAATTATAATTCAAGTTATAATACAAATCACTATCCAAGAAATCAACAGAATTACAACCCCAGGAATCAACAATCAAGTAACGATCACTTATATAACGAATTTCAACAAAAGCTTAACCAAGGTAGAATGCAAAATCCCATCAACTATCAAGCAAACCAAAATAATCAAAATATCGGTAGACCACCAAGCCAACCAGTGAAAAGACTAAGACCAAGCAATAGTGGGCAGTCCAGAATGGAAACAGAAAATTTTCATCAAGTAGCCTCGGACAGAAACAGAGAACCCCATTCATAAACATAATAATGAATAATATAAAATTACGATGCCTGGTAGACACCGGATCATCAATTAATATAATGAATGAAAACTTTTTAAATATTAATACCACATCAGAAAATATTAGTTGCCAAACCATAAGTGGGAAAACAAACCTAAAAACAAGCATTTCACTAGCACCCAGCAGACTTTGTCCGACTGATCAGAAATTCTACATTCATAATTTTTCCAAAAATTTTGATATCCTCTTAGGCCGAAAGTTCCTTAAGGATTGTAATTGTATGATCAACTACGAAGAAGAGTTTGTTGAATTAAGTAAATACAGGTTTTTATTTAAATATAATGACGAAAATAAAGATGAAGATAATAAGGAAGAAGATAAAGAAAATAACGACGAAAAACCGTCAGAAGTAAAAGATGAACATGTAATGTATGCATTAGGTAATGAATTGATTGAAGGAAACCAATATCGTTTAGAACATCTAAACCAAGAAGAAAAAACTGCATTGAAAAAGATTTTGTTTGAATTTGACGATATACAGTATAGAGAGAGTGATAATTTGACTTTCACAAATACAGTAAAACACGTTATCAATACAAAAGATGAAAACCCTTGCTATAGGAAACCCTATAGATATCCACAAAGCTACGATGAAGAAGTTAATAAACAAATGAAAGAAATGATACAACAAGGTATCATTAGACCATCAAATTCACCATACTGTTCACCAATATGGATAGTACCGAAAAAGGAAGACGCATCAGGACAGAAAAAATATAGGATAGTAGTGGATTATCGTAATCTTAACGAAAAGACAATTAGCGATAAATATCCAATACCTGTAATGGATGAAATATTAGATAAGTTAGGAAGATGCCAATATTTTACAACAATAGATTTAGCTAAAGGATTTCACCAGATTCAAATGGACGAAAAATCAATTGCCAAAACAGCATTCTCTACTAAAACAGGTCATTACGAATATACTCGAATGCCATTCGGTTTGAAAAACGCACCAGCAACCTTTCAACGTTGCATGAACAATATTTTAGGAGATTTAATTTACAAAAACTGTTTAGTATACATGGATGATATAATTGTGTATTCCACTTCATTGGAAGAACATGTATTATCATTAATAAAAGTTTTCAAGAAACTCAACTGGATAAGTGCGAATTCATGAAGAAAGAAACTGAATTCTTAGGGCACATAATAACTACTGAAGGAATAAAACCGAACCCTATTAAAATCAAAGCCGTAAAAGAATTTCCAATACCTAAGACCCCGAAGGAAATTAAACGATTCCTAGGTTTATGTGGATTTTATAGAAAATTCATACCAAACTTTGCTAAGGTTGTAAAACCAATGACATTAAAACTAAAGAAGGGAGAAAAAGTAAATATAAAAGAAACCACATATATAGAAGCATTCGAAAAACTTAAATTACTAATAATGTCCGATCCGATATTAAGATATCCAGACTTCAGCAGGAAATTTTCACTTACAACCGACGCCAGTAATTACGCATTAGGAGCAGTTCTATCACAGGAACATAAACCAATATGTTATGCGAGCAGAACATTGAATGAACATGAAATAAAGTACTAAGCTATAGAAAAGGAATTATTAGCAATAATATGGGCAACGAAAAATTTCAGATCATACCTATTTGGCAGAAATTTCGAAATACTTAGTGATCACAAACCCCTTATATGGCTGAACAATATAAAAGAACCAAACATGAAGCTACAAAGATGGAAAATACGATTAAACGAATTCGATTATGAAATTAAATATATACTAGGAAAAGAAAATCACGTAGCCGATGCACTCTCAAGAATTAAAACAGAAGAAAATAATGTAATAGAGAATTATATGGGAAATACACAAGATAGTGTAGTAGCAACAATACACAGTGCAAGTGAAGATAATCAAAACTGCATCCAAAACACAGAAAGACCACTGAACTATTACAATCACCAAATAGAATTAATAAAAGGAAACAACGAAGAAATCAATAAAATAAATTATTACTGCAAAAATAAAATAATAATAAATTATATACAAATGACAATGGAAAAAGCGAAGGAAATTATAAAAGAATACTTATGCGCTAAAAATAGTGTTATATACCTTCCACATGAAAATGATTTTGCAACATTCCAGAAAGCATACATAGAAATAATAAAGAGAGATTGTCCAATTAAAACCATGAGAACTACAAAGAAGTTAATAGATGTCCAAAACTACTCAGAGTTAAAACAAATAATATTAAAAGACCACTCAAAACTTTTACATCCAGGAATAGAGAAAACAATAGTAATGTTTAAAGAAAAATATTATTTCCCAGATTACCAAAAACTAATCCAGAATATAATTAATGAATGCGAAATATGTAACATTTCAAAAGTAGAACATAGAGATACTAAATTTAACTATGAAATAACACCAGAAGTTTTCAATCCCAGAGAGAAATATGTCATAGATTTTTATATGATTAACAATAAACAATTCTTATCATGTATAGATGTATATTCAAAATTCGCAACTTTAATCGAAATAAATGGTAAAGATTGGTTAGAAGCAAAGAGGGCATTATTAAAAGTATTCAATGAAATGGGAAAACCCATAGAAATTAAAGCAGACAAAGACTCAGCGTTCATGAGTGCAGCATTGAAGATTTGGTTAGAATCAGAAAATGTAAAAATTGATATCACGACAAGTAAGAACGGAATATCAGATGTGGAGCGATTTCATAAAACAGTAAATGAAAAATTAAGAATAGTTTCTTCGGATACAAACGAAGAGAATAAATTAACAAAATTTGAAATAATATTATACACATATAATCACAAAAAAATTCATAACACTACTGGTAGAACGCCAGCAGACATCTTTATCTATGCCGGATCACCAGCATATGATACACAATTAAATAAAATAAAAAAGATAAATAAGTTAAATGAGAAAAGGAAAACCTATGAGATTGACACGAACTATAGGGAAATGCCACTTGTGAAATCAAAAATAACGAACCCTTTTAAGAAAACAGGTGCCATAAAACAGTTGGATAGCAAACATTTTGAGGAAACAAATAGAGGGAGGAAAATAATTCATTATAAAACAAAATTTAAGAAGAAAAAGATAATAAATAAAAATAAATATAATAACAATTTCAGGTCAACTACGGAAGATCCATCTACCGATCAACCTACTAATGATAATAATGCTAATGACAACAATAACATTAAGTAACGCACAAAATATAGAAGTTAATCAAGTAAAAGCACGAAATGGATACATGTTATTTAAAACAGGTTCAATAAATATACCATCCAATTATGAATATCACTGTCTAAGAGTAAACTTGACAATAACAGAATTAACCGCAGAAAGTTTAATAGCTCAAACGCAGAACTTTAATACATTACCCCAAATAGAATATTTAGTAGAGAAACTAGACAGAGAAATGAACGGAATAAAAATTATAAAAAGACAAAAAAGAGGACTATTGAACATAGTAGGAAAAGGTTATAAATATTTATTTGGAACACTAACAGAAGATGATAAAAATGAGCTTACTGAAAAGATAGAAAATTTAGAAGCGAACAGCGTACAGATAAATGAATTAAACAAAATAATCGAAGCAATCAATCACGGGATAGACATAATGAATACAATGACAGAAGCAAAAGAGCAAAATAGAAGACTAAGTTTATTAATATTCAACTTACAACAATTTACGGAATACATTGAAGATATCGAAATGGGTATGCAACTAACTAGGTTAGGAATTTTTAATCCAAAATTACTAAAACATGATCATTTATTGAATGTTGATTCAGAAAAACTATTAAATATTAAAACATCAACTTGGATAAAACTAGAATCAAACGAAATCATAATTATATCACATATACCAAGAGTTTTAGTACAAGAAAATTTATATTCGATAATACCATATCCCGATGAGGAAAACAACATTTTAACTGAAAATATAAGAAACAAATATTACATAGATGAAAATAAAACATATACAGCAAATAAAAATATGATTATAACAAACAAATGTATTCTTGGCATATTAAAGCAAAAACAAGTAGAATGTAAGTATACAAAAACAAGAAAGAATTATGAAATAAATTTCATAGAACCGAATGTAATCTTAACTTGGAACTTACCTAAAACAACACTTGAACAAAACTGTATTCCACAAAAAATTAAAATATCAGGAAACAACATTATAAAAGCAACAAATTGTAATGTACAACTAGAAGATATACAAATCTCAAATGTAATTTCAGATTTTACGCAATCAATTTATATCAGTAATAATGTAACAAAAACAGAACCAATGGAATTGTTACGAACTAAAGAACTAATAAGAAGCCATGAAAAAACAAATAATACATTATTAACCATAAGCTTAACAGCAATAGCCATATTGACAATATTAATAATAAGTTATTTTCTGTTAAAATATAAGAAAATACCAAGGCAAATAACAATAAGATATAAGAAAAGCTCGACAGTAGAAGTACCAAACGAAATTGAAGATAAAACAGCTACAGAGAGTACCCATAACTTAAGTATGTACCCAAAGTTAAACGCTTGAGGACAAGCTATAATCTAAAGGGCGTGGAAGTGACATATCCAGATCATGCTGATCTTGCATGTCTACACTCACACCATACGCACGTCACGCTTGCATCATCACGCTTAGCAACGCAGAGAAGAATTCGAGCCACACCCTCACGCCACACGCGAAAGTTATGACAGCTGGACGATAAAACCAGAAATCTGAGGTTAAAGAAACGATCGAGACATCATAAAAATCAAAGTCCATAAAAATCAAAGTCCATAATGCAGCCAAATGCAATTATGAAATTATCACGTACACATATGGCGAACAAAGAACTTAGAACAAAGAACTCCCTCTGTAAACAAAAAACGAGCGAATACTGAGCTTTCCTTGTAAGCAAAAACACAGAATAAGTTGAGTATTGATTTGTACACCAAACAGCGCAGTCATAAGTTTCACTTAGAGTACTCGATTTTGTGAAGTCTACTATTAATATATCCATTGTTAAACATAAGCAATTATTTGAATAAAGAATTAATTTTTTTATCAAACTTGTTGATGTCCAACATTTAATTATATATGTATATATATGTATAGGAGTTGTACTTAAGTGTTTTCCTGTGATGCTGATTGTCCACCGATGCTAGCTGGAGGAGCGTGATCTGTGATGACGGGATGAGATGTGATGAAAGGATGATCCCGTGATGACGATTATGAAATGATGAATCCGGCTCGAAGGACCAAATGATGTAGTGGGGCGGCCAATTTGCTTTCCCAGGAAAAACACTTCTCTTTTTTTTGGTTGTTGTTGGTGTTGTGTGCACCTTTCTTAATTTATTAATACTTCACTGTATTTTTACACTTCTAGCTGTATACTACCTGTGGTAACATATTACATTACATTATATTACATATGGTTAACAGCACTGAGTGCGCTGAGAGAAAAATGAGAGAAAGCTGAGAGGGTTTGGATGCTATGTTAGTTGTGCCAAAATGACACGAGTTGAATCTTGTCATAAACAGTTCTATTAAAACGCTCAACAATTGACGCCTTTAGACCACTAAAGTAATGATTAATGTTATGTTTTTTACACAAACTCGTAAAGTCTGCATTAAAAAATTCTTTTCCATCATCGGTCTGCAAATTTTTTGGAATTTGATTCTCTTAAGTATACTTGAGAATGCGTTTTTAACTTCTTTAGCCGTTTTAGTTTCTAACGCCTGTCCCCATGCATATTTCGAAAACGTTTCAATTACTGTCAATAGAAATCTATATCCTTTATTCACTGATGAGTATTGTCCCATTTCAACTAAGTCTGCTTGCCAATGATCATCGATTCCCTTTGTAACGAACACGTTCTTGTGTGCAGCAAACTGGAGGCATACTCTGCCTACGGGGTCGACTGTGCTCAGGGAAAGTGGGGTGGGTGCTTTGCTACCTAGTAAGCTGCCGTGTCACATAACTAAAAATTAGTAGACAGAGTGCTAAAAGAACGGAATAAAACAACCAGTCGGGATGGCTGAAGGAATCCAATAATTATATATTTAGGTCGAAGAACCAAGATGGTAATGTTCTTCTTTCTTTACCATCCCAACCTGTAAAGACTGATATTCAATGCCTTTACCCTATTAATGATGCAAAACCATATTTATATCAGGAGCCCATTTAAACTTTGTTTAATTCATAACTATTTCTTTACAATGATAAGATCTTCTTGACAATATTCTTTCTGAGAGTTTGTTTCATTATTTTATACTCTTCAGTTTACATTCATTTTTGAGTTTTACTTAATTACTATTTTCTACAATTTCATTTTGGGCAGTGTAACTTAATACTACAAATTTAACTCTCTTTTAATTTCAAGGAGAAGTGTGCCACGAAGGCATTTTACTATGAACTTAATTTTAAATCTCCAACATTATTGGAACAAAACTATAATGAATGACATGGCATGTGCTCTAGCTATTTTAATTGAGTTAACCAAATTATACAGGTATTTACATTTTTTTTTGTGGTAAGGGACAACTGTTATATGGTCAATATTTGGTTTGATTTTAACTTACAGTTTTTTCCTGCGTGCGGTTATACCGTACTTACAGCACTAAAACAGCGGTTTATGTAGTCCATCGTAGTCGACAGGCCTGAAGACGGATGACGTTGCTGTGTGAACTTCAAATCGGATTAGACAATATAACAGCAGATATTACATATACATATCATACCAAATTTAGTTAACTCTATTAAATTATATTAATTCTTCTTAATTAATCCTAACGGAGTTTAGCTAAATACTTAACTATTAGAAATATGTGTGGTTCCATAACAGTTGATACAAGTCTTCGGGACGGTGCGGTAACTGGTCTTTTAGGTTAATGATGTTTTGGCCAGCCGCCGTTCTTGCACGAGTGGGCGCACTCCGTGCAATGAGAAGGTTGGAGTTTGCGTCCTACATTCTGCTTTGATCGGTACTTCGGAGCCGATCCGCCTTGGAAGAGGCTTTAGCTCAACGTGCGTTTTATATGTACGGCGTCAGGGGCTTCAAAATTTATTCCTCCTGTATTGCACAGCCAACAGATTACCAACAGAATAATCGTTAACGGCTGCAATGCTCTGGACGATATTGAAAAGGCCAACTGCGCAGCTTCAAGTGCAGGGAAGGATACTGGTTCACTGTAAGCGATCACAATTTGATTGCTTGGTGAAACCGTCCTGTCACTAAATAGGTTATGGCAGCCGCCGCGTGTTGGTAGATGCCTATAAACAAAAATCTTTTGAACATAGTATTATGCAGAGTTTGTTTTTATATTTACACAATATTGGGGTGGCCGCACTTTTCACTATTCTCTTTGTTAGTTTATTCAATTTAATCTTAACAAAGCGAGATTCAAATGCCGATGCAATAAGAATTGTGCGTGCATGCAATTGCAGAAAAAAGCGCGCAATTAGCGTGGGCGTCACTACACACAGTTGCTCTGAAGTTAGAGTTGTGTTTTTGGGTCGGCGCGTAAATGGTCCTGCCAACGCATCATTATCGATCAGCTGTTTATTACATGCTGCTCGTTGTTACAGTCGCGTCTCAAAAAACGTTACCAGTGCGAATTGATCTCATTTTGTATATTATTATTTTTATTAATAGTATTGTGCATATATGTACACCACTACAGCACAGGTTTAATCTAAGTCTATAAGGCGAAGATAAAAGCTGAAGAAAGGTGTAAATATGAATTACCATATGTCTTTCACATGAAATGAGCCTAGCTTTTTCTTTATACGAACTTTTTTTCCAACAGGAGCTAGCTTTGCATTAAAATTAGCGGAGGCATTGCTTAATGCAAAGTTCCGTTTAACGACAACTTGTCCAACTTCAAAGGTGCGTTGCTTGCACGTAAATTATATGTTCTTTGATTTGTATCATAAGCTTTATTCATATGGCGTTGGATATCCGAACGTAATCTAGTAAATTCGTCAGTTCGATTCAACTTGATAGAGCCTTCGCTTAATAGATACAAATTTTTAAGCAACGGGTAATCTTTCCCATGAGTAAGCATATGTTGTCCAAACACAACGAAATAGGGTGATTGTCCAATTGACTGATGAATGTGGTTTCTCAATGAACAGTTTATGCTGCTTAGATATAAATCCCATTCTCTTTGATCGTACATAAGATCTTAGAGCAGCGTTAATCGACCGATTAACTCGTTCTGCGGCATTTGATTGAGGTGCATAAGCCGCGGTATGAATATGATTAACACCATGCTTTGAGAGAAATGTAGTGAATTCGTGGCTTTTAAATTGAGTTCCATTAACACTTACAATTATCTCAGGAACACCAAAACAATCGAAAATTTCTTCCTTCAAATAAGAGATTATAATCTTTGAGTTGAATTTCTTAACAGGTTTCAAGAATGTAAATTTGGAAAAGTGGTCTAATACAATGAAAATTCCAATATTTCCTCTTTTTGTACGTGGGTAAGGTCCAATAAAATCTACGTACAGCCTTTGGAATGGTCTCTCGCTTATAACTTGATTACCCATTCGTGTTTTCAGCTTTTGAGATGGATATTTCGAAGTCTTACATATTTCGCAGTTTCGAATATACTCGCGAATGTCAACAACCATTCGTGGCCAATAAAACTTGCGACGTATTATTTCTAAACACTTGGCTATACCACAATGTGAAGAAGTAGGTTTATCATGCGCTGATTTGATCACGCTTTCACGCAATGGCGTGGGAACAACTAGCTTCCAACATTCGGTGTTACAATCCGTCTCATTATGAACAAAATCTGTACGGTGGTAAATATATTCATCCACAACTTGGAAATCAGGTAAATTGGCTTTAACATAATGCTCCTTTAGTTCGACATATTCAATAGATTTGAATGCGTCAGAGCTTAAGTTAATTTCCGGAATAACTTCAAGGTCTATGGCTGCTACTTCATCTTCATATGATCTAGACAATGCATCAGCTACAATATTTTCACTGCCTTTGCGATGTTCTATACTAAAATTGAATCCCTGCAGTTTTATAGCCCATCTGGCGAGTCTGCCATTCAAGTCTTGTTGATTCATTAACCAACGTAAGCTGGCATGATCTGTTACAACTTTAAATTCGTGACCTTCAATGTACATACGAAAACGCTTTACAGCCAGAACTACCGCTAAACACTCTAGTTCCGTCACAGAATAATTGCGTTGTGCTTTATTAAGCTTCTTTGACATATACGCAATGGGTCGTTCTACTCCCGACTCATCACATTGTGCTAGTACTGCGCCTACTCCATTTATAGAGGCATCGCATTGTAACACAAATGGTTTGGCGTAATTTGGATGGACGAGAAAGGGTGCGGATGTCAGTTGTCTCTTTAATTCATCAAAAGCCTTTTGTGCATCCTCATTCCACTCAAAAGTTTTTCCTTTCAATAATTCGCTTAAAGCGAATGTAATCTCCGAATATTGAAAGAGGAATCTCTGATACCAGCCAGTCATACCCAAAAAGCGCTTAAGCTGACGTTTTGTTTTAGGTATTGGGAATTCCGAGACAGCCTGAATTTTATTTGGATTTACTCTCAAGGTGCCTTCACCTACAATGTATCCTAAATATTCAACTCTTTTGAGACAGAATTGACTCTTATTAACATTTATAGTGAGACCAGCCTTTCTAAGTTGGGTTGCCACTTCTGCAAGGTGAGACAAGTGCTCCTCGAAATTGGAGGACATCACTAATAAGTCATCCAAATAAACTAATACATGGGATTTCATGGTATAAGGTATGACTTGATCCATAAGTCTGCACAACGTTTGAGGAGCATTTGTTAATCCGAATGGCATCCTCGTAAATTGATACAAAGGTCGGTTGGGAACAGTGATCGCAGTCTTTTCTTTTGACTTGGCATCCAAGCAAATCTGCCAGAAAGCATCTTTTAGGTCAATTTTCGAAATACACTGAACAGGTGGGAGACGACTTAATAGTCCTTCGATAAGAGGTGAGGGATATGCGTCCTTAAGTGTTACTGAGTTTAGCTTCCTTGAATCTAAACAAATTCTCACTTTACCAGGCTTAAGAACAAGAACAGCCGGTGAGGACCAGGCGGAGACAGGGGCGTTTTCTAGGACTCCTAATTCAATCATTCTATCGATTTCAATACACATTTGTTGCTCTTTAGCTGGAGACAACGGATAATACCTCTGTTTGATGGGCTTAGCATCACCAGTATCAATGCTGTGTTCGATTAAAGAGGTTTTTCCTAAACCATCTCTTTCCAAGGATGGAAAAAAATTCACAAATGCTTTTAAGCGATTACTCTCGGTAACACTAAAACAGATATTATTAGACGATTGATTACTGAAGTCTATTTCGCTCACTACCGGCGTATTAGAAATATTAAGACCGAATGATTTCCAAAAATTCACTCCACAGATAATGTCTTGTGTGATTGAAGGTACAATCATAAATTCAACTTTTTTCTGTTGTAAGTCATACTCTAACGGAACAAGAAGAGTACCTAATACCTTTTGACGTTGGCCATCTGCAGTGCGAACATTGCCATTTAATTTTTTAAACTTTATGTCTGTTGTAAGCAATCGTGCTGCCAAATGTCCTCCGATCACGCTTTTATTAGCACCACTATCCAGCAATGCTAAATAGCTTTTACCAAATAACATTAGATTTATATATGGACGCGCATCATTACAGTTACGGATTGTAGAGATAACTGTAATATTCTTTAACGATCGCTTGTTTTTCCAAAATTCGTTTATTCGAACTGAAGAACGAGTTTTGGAAATCGAGTTTACTTTACGCTGGTTATATTCTTTCATTTTTATATGAAAAGGCTTAAAAGTTAGAGTTTTCGATATGTCAGGGATATTTTTAAGAATTTGTGGGGTATTAACTAATTCAATTTTACAGCAAAATAGTGAATCCGAGGCTACTGTTGGATATCCATTGCTTATACTCGGTGGACATCCTGTTGTAAGTTTTCCGATTCAGGATGGCACTTAGGACATAAGGGTTTGTATGTGTCAAGACGGCCACAACCATAGCAAAATACGCGTCTGGTTTTTATACAATCTTGATATCGGTGACCTATCTCATCACAATTCCAACATTTTACCCTATTAACTGATCGTATTGCATTTATATCAGTTGTTTCTACATAATCTGTATGCGAAGTATCTATTGATTCTTCCTCATGCATGACTTCGTTGAGAAAACGCCTGGTGTTAGAGGGCCGAGGCACAAGTTTTGAAGACATACTTAAACAGAATTGTTCGTGCTTGTGACATTCAGTTCTAAGAGTTGCTACATTTGGTGTGGCTACATGAAGTATTTCTAACCTCAATTCTGGTCTAAGGTTTCTTTTAATATTAGACACTAACTCCCTATCTGTCATTGGCTCACGCAGTGCATCAGCAATACCCAGGATAGCATCTAAAAATTGATCAAAACTTTCTCCATTTCGCTGTTTACGAGATCTTAAGGAATCTTTTATCTCCTCATCTGAGCGTTGATCTCCATATCGCTCGAGCAAGGCATCGCACAGATCTAACCAATTGGACCTTGTATTTGTTCTTTGAAACCGCCAGTAGAACTGTAATGCGGGTCCACAAAACAATATATTTGCAAATTGATAAAGCAAATTCCAATTTCTATTCAGGCATTGGTCGGTCAAGCGATTGAT
Source organism: Drosophila infuscata (assembly GCA_035042205.1). NCBI lineage: Eukaryota > Metazoa > Arthropoda > Insecta > Diptera > Drosophilidae > Drosophila > Drosophila infuscata. The sequence goes on from JAWNLR010000010.1 coordinate 52,190, forward strand.
CCGGTAAATAAATTCCTCCACAGAAATTTCATTACAGGATCCTGAGAATTTTACATGCCAATTTAATATAATACTTGAAACTTTGTCGGGTCGATCAATGGAATCATTGCTTAGGTTATTTAAATCTGCTCGAATCCCTTGATACCTATTATTACTATTTGAATTCATCGAATTATTTGGCTCAACTCCTGATTCATTTCTTGCTTCTCGATGATTGTTAGAGAGATTTAGATTTCTTATAGCTAAACTGATCTCGTCAGTAACTGCTACAACCATACTGGCTCAAAATGTATCTAACGAGTTTGAAATAAGTTGCTGAATGCGCTGTTCAGTAAGGATTGATGGATCAACCGATGCATTGGATGAATCACGACCGCTCCTGACATCAACATAAGTATTGAGCCTGTTGGCCTGTCCTCCAGAGTTATTTCGGTGGATATTGGACCTGGTATTGGGTCTATTCCCAGGAATAGCACCAGTTCGATGGGCCCCTCGATTTGTTCGAGGAACTTGAAGGTCTGTTCCGATGACAGACTTTCTACATCAATTAACTGTGAAAGTGTACATGGCTACACGAAGGACATGTTTCATTAGTACGTAACCAGGTTACTAGGCAAATTTGATGGAATTTATGTTTGCACGGGGTCTCCGCAATTTCCGTAATAATCGAAACTGGGTCTCTACAAAAGTTACACTGCACTACTTCAGTATTTATACTAGCTGCTATGTCTTCGTGACTTCGATGAACTGCCATTATTATAAATAGTATATGTTAACTATAACCGATAAGTGATAAGCGATAAATGAACGATTTGATAAAATATCATAAGTAATTTTTGGGACTTATCCGTTTTTAAAATGGTTGCATCTTTAAATTTTTTTTTTTTTTTTTTTTAAATATATCAATTTTGATTTCTTTCAACCTTTAACTGTTTCTACTTTAATTTGAAGAATTGTTTCCGGAAAAGAGGGACGTGGCGAAAAAATCCACCAAGAACAGTCTCATTCTCCTTTTAACAATAGCTATACAATTTCTTTTGAAATATATCACCTGGTATAAATCGACATGATGCCAATATTAAAAGATCCAAAAGGTGAAAATAAATCAAATTCATTTATGTTTTAGCTAATATGGGTTAGCTTAAACCTTTTTTTTTTATTTCGTATATCTTGATTACTGGTCAGGATCCGCAAAAGACTGACAAAATACCCGCAATTCCTAGTAATCAATTATACGCACTGAACTATTTAAAAACAAGTAAGAACGCTGTAGTTGAGTGAGCTCGACTACCATATACCCTGAACCAAGCTTTAAATGCATTATAGGTTTATCGTTTTTGGGGGCTGGAGTGGGCGTGGCCCGATCTTAGTAATATACCTTCTAAGTTTGGTAACTGTAGCTCTTGAATTGCGGGAGATACAGGCATATATCGTTTTTTTGTGGGCGGGAGTGGGCGTGGCCCAAAATATTTTGGAGTTCGATCTTAGTAATATACCTTCTAAGTTTGGCAACTGTAGCTCTTGAATTGCGGGAGATACAGGCATTTATCGTTTTTTGTGGGCGGGAGTGGGCGTGGCTCAAAATATTTTGGAGTTCGATCTTAGTAACATACATTCTAAGTTTTGTAACTGTAGCTCTTAAATTGAGGGAGATACAGGCATTTTTCGTTTTTCGTGGGCGGGAGTGGGCGTGGTCCAAAATATTTTTCCACACTTATGAAGGGTGTTACTAGCAATATACCTTTAAAATTTGGTGAGTTAAGTTTTCAAATTGCGCGAGATATATGGGTTTATCGATTTACACCAACAGGTGTGTCGGTTTAGGTAGGTGGAGTGGGCGTGGCCATCCAATTTTTTTATCGATCTTTGGGGGAGTTACCAGTAAAATACCTGAAAAACTTTGCGACTCCAGCTTGCAAATTACGGCAGATATGCGCATTTTAAATTTCTAGGGACGAAGTTCCTGGGGGCGGCGGATGTGGGCGTGGTCCAAAAATTGGTATGCCAATCTTTGGAGGAGGTTACCAGCAAATTGCCTTCCAAGTTTGGTTACTCTATCTTTAAAATGTTCGGAGATATAGGGAGTTATCGATTTACAATCGGAATTGTCGATTATAGGCGCAGGTGTGGGCGTGGCACCACAAATTTGTTATCGGTTCTTAAGGGCGACTACCAGTAATATACCTACCAAATTTGACGTTCCCTACTCAAAAACTGCGGAAGATATAGCCATTTGAAAATTTTAGGGGCGGGGGTGATGGGGGCGTCGGAGGTGGGCGTGGCACATGCCGATCTTTCAAGGACCTCGCCAAAACCTACCAACCAAAATTTGTACTGTATCCATTAAATTGTGAGAGATATGTGGAATTTACTGCTATTAAAAATCTAAATGTATCGATAATTCAGAAACTGAGGCAGTTATCGATAAAATATTCGAACTTGATCTGCGCCTGGTATACGAGATCTTATATTCCAAATTGGAAGTCTCTAGCTCTTATAGTCTCTGAGATCCGCGTGTTCATACAGACGGACAGACAGACGGACAGGGATAGATCGACTCTGCTATTGATCCTGATCAAGAATATATATACTTTATGGGGTCGCAGATGCTTCCTTCTGCCTGTTACATACATTTGCACAAAACCATTATACCCTTTTTACCCATTTTTAATGGGTTCAGGGTATAAAAATAAAAAGGTTTATTACAGGGTGTTTCTACGAATTCACTCTCTGACTTAGTATCATTACAGATAATACATGTGCCAGAATCACTGGGAGTGGCAGATTTTAATTCTTCTAAGCTACGTCTGACGGCCATAGTAAAATATAATGTCGGTAATTTAGGTTTTGAAGCGGAAATGTGAGATATATATGGAGATACAAATATTTCTATATCGAAATCAATTCTGAATAGTTAATAAGGTTTTATCCAAAGGTCTGGCACCGCAGGTAAAATTGACAGGCGTATAAACATATCAGAAACATAAACAGAATTTACTATAAAAATATATAAGTGTGCATATTACCCAATTTAAAGAGGAACAAACCGAAAAACTCCAGTCTGAGCAAATCTCAATTCAAATCAGGAATATAAATTACTATTTTAATATCGATTGCTTGGTATAGAACCAACTGAAATCAGAACTAAAATTCCAACGCAATTCGAAATTAAACAAAGGAATTGATTATATATCTAGAAAATTTCTTTCGTTAGAAAGAGACTCTAGCAATAAAATCTACTTTCTGGATCTGCTTCACTTACTGGTCTGGATCCGACAATAATAAGAACTCCAGCATTTCCAAGTAAATAGAAAGTACCATTCGGATTTAGTTGAAAACATTATGTTGGTTGGAGTATGGTCTCTAGAAAAGGAAAGGTAATTTGGGAAGAGCGGGGTGTAAACATTAACTAAGGATAATAGGGATTATCCTAGTAATGATTCTTACAACGCAACAACCAATCGGTCGGGCTTTGTTCAGAAACGACCAATCGGTCGGGACGTTGGTTATTATGGTAACGATCAATCGGTCATTCGGGCCCCACGTTGGGCGCCAATTATTATGTAACGGACACTCACGATGTTGGCACACTCTGTCTACTTTCTTGGACGGCCGTGCTCAGGGAAAGGTGGCGTGGGTCTGGTGCTGCCTCAACAAACGGTGCTACAACAATAATATCGTAGACAGAGACAGGAAGACGGGAGACGGAAGATGACTCATACAATATGGAAACGGACTGACATGTTTATACCCTATCTACATTTGGAGAACTAAGATGGCATTGTTCTCCATCTGTACCAACCCAACCTTGTAGGACCAATCGCAATTTGGTATCCTACCCAAAGAAAAGCCTGCGGTGCTGAAACCTAAGGTGCCTTTGAATAAGAACAATTAGTTCATATTAATATGTAACGGACACTCACGATGTTGTTTCGGCTGGCACACTCTGTCTACTTTCTTGGATAGCCGTGCTCAGGGAAAGGTGGCGTGGGTCTGGTGCTGCCTCAACAAACGGTGCTACAATAATAATATCGTAGACAGAGACGGGAAGACGGGAGGACGGGAGTCGAAAGATGACTCATACAAAATGGAAACTAAGATGGCATTGTTCTCCATCTGTACTAACCCAACCTTGTAGGACCAATCGCAATTTGGTATCCTACGCAAAGAGATGCCTGCGGTGCTGAAACCTAAGGTGCCTTTAAATAAGAACACTTAGTTCATGTTGATCTCTTTAATAGGTTAATTCAGATAGGGGACAATTCATGGTGATAGGAGTTCATTTATTCTACTATGATTTCATACTTCAATTATGGAAACTTAAAATATATATGAGCATTTCATATGCAAGCAAAAAAAAGAGAAAATTCCTAGGGCGCTCTATTTTTGATTATTGCATCCTATAATGCGAACACATCCGGCTATGCCGTACTCACTACCGTAATATCCTTAATGATTTATCGATGTCAGCAGGCCTGTCGACGTGGATGATCTGTAGGCGATGATAATCAAAATTTAAGGATGCAACAATTCGTAACAAAGCGCTCAACTAGAAAAGATGATACAATATTATAAGTGTGGAATTTAATAGAACTTAAGATTAAAATTCATTTTATACTAATTTTACATTACAGCTTTTAAGCAGGGGGTTAGTTAATTAAAACAAGATAGAACGTTGCAGTCGGACGTAACCGACAGCGGAATACTATTATACCTTAATTTGTGTACAGTTACGAAATACTTGAATTGTGGGGGATATGGGCGTTTATCAGTTTTGGGGGCGGGAGTGGGCGTGTCCCAAAAATATTTTGGAGTTCGGTCTTAGTAATATACCTTCTAAGTTTGGTAACTGTAGCTCTTAAATTGCGGGAGATACTGGCATTTTTCGTTTTTTGTGGTCGGGAGTGGGCGTGGTCCAACATTTTTTTTCACATTTATGAAGGGTGTTACTAGCAATATACCTTTAAGATTTGGTGACTTAAGTTTTCAAATTGCGTGAGATATGGGTTTATCGATTTACACCAACAGGTGTATCGGTTTAGGTAGGTGGAGTGGCCATCCAATTTTCTTATCGATCTTTGGGGGAGTTACCAGTAACATACCTGCAAAATTTTGCGTCTCTACCTTGCAAATTATGGCAGATATGCGCATTTTAAATTTCTAGGGACGAAGTTACTGGGGGCGGCGGATGTGGACGTGGTCCAAAAATTGGTAAGCCAATCTTTGGCGGAGGTTACCAGCAAATTACCTTCAAAGTTTGGTTACTCTATCTTTAAAATGTTCAGAGATATACGGAGTTATCGATTTACAATCGGAATTGTCGATTATAGGCGCAGGTGTGGGCGTGGAACCACAAATTTGTTATCGGTTCTTAAAGGCGACTACCAGTAATATACCTACCAAATTTGACGTTCCCTACTTAAAAACTGCGGAAGATATAGCCATTTGAAAATATTAGGGGCGGGGGTGATGGGCGCGTCAGAGGTGGGCGTGGCACATGTCGATCTTTCAAGGACCTCGCCAACAACCTACCAACCAAAATTGGTGACTGTATCCATTAAATTGTGAGAGATATGTGGAATTTATTGCTATCGGAAATCTAAATGTATCGATAATTCAGAAACTGAGGCAGTTATCGATAAAATAAAGCAAACTTGATCTGCGCCTGGTATACGAGATCTTATATTCCAAATTTGAAGTCTCTAGCTCTTATAGTCTCTGAGATCCGCGTGTTACATACATTTGCACAAAACTGTAACGAACCTTTTAGTTCGGGGTTATAGCTGGGCTAAAACTCAGCCGAGCTGTGGGTTCGTGCAACAAATTTATAATCGTTGCGCTTGCGAGAATTAACAACACTGAGATATTTATTGTGATAATTATTGCTTTCTTTATTTATTGCACTTTTTGATATTTTATCCAGCGAAACTCGGCACTCGCCGTGGCACTGCGGCCTTTCGTTGGTTGCGTCTCAATCACCTGTTCGCTTGAATGTCAGTCCGGCTCCGCCGTGACTAGAATTCTCGCGTGGCAAGGCTCTTGATTGGCTACCAATTTCAGGACCTCAGTGTCCTGCACGATTTGCCGTGATTGAGTGATGCACAGTATCACTCAATGGTCGACGCTCCTGTGTCTGCTTGCTGGAACTCCAATTGTTGACTGCGTTGCACTCCTGACACTTCACGTTCCGCTTCACTGATTGTTTTCACTCGCTGTGTTTCTTCACTTGGTGCTTCTCTGACTCACAATACAATAGTCATCTTCACTGACCGTATCACACGCTTAGCTTTTGACTCGTCGTCAAGCAACTGCCTCGCGCCGTGCTGCGGCGCTCCTTATATAGGTCACTGGCTGACCTTTTGGCGGGACTGTACCGAGGTGGCGTGATGTTCTTCGGTGGCGTGATCTCTGGTAACTTTCCACTGCCATTTGCTGGCGCCAACCATTGTCTGCCGCTGGTGTGAGCATAGATGGCAGTATTGCACCCGCAATACTGCTCCCACACCAACGGTACATATCCTCATGGATATGTGTGTCAGACACGCTCAAATGGCTGACTACCTGCGTTAGAAAGTGAGAGGACGAAAGAGAGCGAATTCGCCGCAACTGCATCGGGGCCGGATTTCCGCCTGATCGACAGTTGCTGTGAGGGGCGCATATATTATGGCTCCTCACACTCCCCCCTTTCTTCGGCAGTGGGAAGCTTCCAGTTTCCCACAGGAACGATCATCTGCAATTACAAGAGGTAAGTTCCCACCCCTGGTACCCCGCTCGACGTGACGGTTTTGTGCTCGGTAGCCTTGCGAGCATCCTGCGCGTCACTCGTCCGTGTGGGGGTGGCAGCCGGCGACTAGCCTTGTCCTCACTCTCCATATTGCTCACGCACCCGCGCAAGTGTAAGAGAGTGATCCTCGATGCACCCTGTGTGCATGCATTTGCACAAAATTGCAAACGTTGTTGTTGCTCCTCCTATCGCTCGCGCACCCGCGCAAAGCGTACGAGAGTCAACAACGGCGTGCTCTGCAGCATGTTCGTACATAGTGGTGCCCCCTCTCTCCATCGTTCGCGCACCCGCGCAAAACGTGGGGGAGGCAATCCCGGCGCCCTCGGCATGCATACATTTGGTACAACACACTATTTGTTGTTGTTGCGCTCCCCAGCGTTCGCGCACTCGCGCTAAACGTGAGAGAGCCAACGACGGTTCCTTCGGCATTTGTTTCAGCACACACTTTGTTGTTGACCTTCTCTCCCTCGTTCGCGCACCCGCGCTAAACGTGGAAGATAGTCAACAGTGTACTCTTGCCAATGCTCGTCCGAAATGCACTTCGTGGCTGGTACGCTCTCAGCGTTCGCGCACTCGCGCTAAACGTGAGTGCGCCCAGTGTATTCGGCATTTGTTGGTCCAATGTGCACTTTGTTGTTGTCATTCTCTCCCACGTTCGCGCACCCGCGCTAAACGTGAGAGAGCCAACAGTGCACACCAACAAATGCCCCCACGAAATGCACGTGAGAGAGGCAATCCCGATGCATTCGGCATTTGTTGGTGCGAAGTGCACTTTGCTGTTGCCATTCTCTCCTACGTCCGCGCACCCGCGCTAAACGTGAAAGAGCCAACAGCGCACTCCAACAAATGCTCCACGAAATGCACGTGAGAGAGGCAATCCCGATGCATTCGGCATTTGTTGGTCCAAAGTGCACTTTGTTGTTGTCATTCTCTCCCACGTTCGCGCACCCGCGCTAAACGTGAGAGAGCCAACAGTGCACTCCAACAAATGCTCCCTCGAAATGCACTTCGTTTATGTTACGCTCCCAGCGTTCGCGCACTCGCGCTAAACGTGAGAGCTAACATCGGCGTATTCGGCATTCGTTGGTCCAAAGTGCACTTTGATGTTGTCATTCTCTCCCACGTTCGCGCACCCGCGCTAAACGTGAGAGAGCCAACAGTGCACTCCAACAAATGCTCGCTCGAAATGCATTACGTTGTTGTTGCGCTCCCCAGCGTTCGTGCACTCGCACTAAACGGGAGAGAGCCCAACAACGGTGCGCTCTTTGTGCGTGCATCGGCACCCGTGTGTGTGTGTGTGTTCCGCCAATGGGGCTGCGCCTGCGTTGTTGTTACGCTCTCCAGCGTTCGCGCACCCGCGCCAAACGTGAGAGCCAACGACGGTGCGCTCTCCGAAGTACACTGGTACTAGTGTGTGTGTGTGGGTGGTCAGCCAATGATGCTGCGCATGCGTTTGGGCTGGCCGATGAACTCTTTGTTCGTCCGTTGACCCTTGGTTCTGTATTCAGCGCATGCATTAGAGAGTGGGTCATGGTCGTGCTTTCTCGGCCGGCCCTTTCTCCCGCTCTCGGGTGCATTGCCGATCGCGTGAACTCTTGCTCATTTCGCCGCGCTGCTCTTTGTTGTTGTTTGTGCTGGGCCGGTTCAGGTCTCTGTTTTGTTTATCTTGCATACAAATAGCCTGGGCTCCGTTTTGCATGTTTTGTATTAAGCGCAATTATAATTCCGTTTTATATGTTTTGTATTAAACGCAATTATAATTCCGTTTTATATGTTTTGTATTAAATAATTATAAATAGCCTGGGTTTTGAGGCCTATTTATTTTCCCCCTTTTTTTCATTGACCAAAAAAAAATTTTGAAGTATTCCAAAAAAATTTGTTTTTGGTTTTAGGGGTAAATAATTATTTTATATGTTTGTCTGTTGTTTGGCCAACTCACCTGTCTCCATCTGGTCGCTGTGCGGCTTCAGGTCGCTTATGTGCGCCGTCCTTATCCTTATCTCTCCGACTGCGGGTCTCCATGGTCTGCGCCGAAGGTTATGGTGCCTTGCTCGGTCCTGAGCCGCCAATTGACTCTGCTTATATTTTTGACATATTTCGCATTGTTTAGCATATGCTCGTACGTCTCTATATAAGCCTGGCCAATAGTAGCGCGCTGCTATTCGGGCTATAGCTTTCCTGCTACCCGTATGGACTGCGGCGGCGGAGAAGTGGTTTTCTTGCATTATTTGACTTCTCTTCCCGGTAGGCACACACAATTTCCAAGCTGCTGCATCCTCCGTTCCAGCTGTATGCGGGATGTGCCTATACAGGTTTCCAGACTCTTCATAGTAATCTGGATACTTCCTGGGGTTTTTCTTGGTGTCCGTTCGCAACTTTTGGATCCATTTGCACTTCCGGTTGGCTTGATCCATTGCTTCTTCCACCATAGAAAATTTTTGGAGTGTGTCCTTCAGGGGCTTCAATACGCCAACAGCCGCTACTTTCTCCGGATGTATTGGTGTAACGACTGTCGTGGCTATGGATAATCTCTCCTCGTGGTGTTTTTGTATCCCGCTCTTTGGTATGTCCACCATAAAGCCTGCACACTCTACAGCCGTGCCCATGCCAGACAAAAAGTCCCAGCCAAGAACAAGATCGCCGTTGACTCCTGGCAGTATCAGCAGAGCAATCTCCATGCTGCTCCGTCCCAGTCTGACGTTCACCTCGATCTGCTCTCGAAGTCCGCATCTTCGGCCATCTGCCATGCGGACTCGCCGTTTGGTTGCGCTTCGTCGGCCTATGCTGATCAGTCCACGCGCTAGCTCCTCACTGACGAAGCTACTCGTGGCCCCTGTATCAATCAAAGCCTTGTACTGACAGTTGCCGATCTCTACGGTAGCTGTCAGTTGCGCACCTTCGGCCTGTAGGCTGCCGATGAGCGCCTTGTTGCGTGTCCTGTTTGGCTTCCGCTCACCCCTTGGTGGCGCACGCCGGTCTCTGTTTCCCAACGGACAACATACTGACGTGCGGACTCCAAGACGCCCGCATATCCAACAGAATTCCAGCATGGGATCCGTACACTCTATCGCCGAGTGTCCCTCCTGGCCGCAACATCTGCATGACCTCGCTGGATTCTGTATGTGGGTTTGCTCGTAGTTGTGTCTCGTCCTCGGGGCTGGTCTGGGTCCAGTGTCGGCTTCTGCTCGCTCCTCCACCATTACCATACATTGTGGATGATTTTGCCTCTGAGCGGGCTCCATATGGTCATACTTCGCTTCCTTGCGTTGTCGTGGTGGTTCCCTGCGTCTTTGCCGTTGATTGTTACCATATGCTGCTCCATGCGGCTGTGCTGTGGCGTGCTGTAACTGTGCTGCTCCATGCGGCTCTGCAGTCTCAGCTTTTCCCTGTCGGCTTCGAGTTCCTCGAACGCTTCGGCCAAATGCATCAATTCAGCCAAATTTTTGAATTGATGTGGCCTGGCGAACGCTCGCAAGTCTGGGAGGCTGTTGTTGTATATCCGGTTCAGCTGTGCTTCAGCTGAATCCTGCAGTGGCCGCATTAGCGTCTGCATTTCCACCATGTACACCTTGAATGGCTCATGTGTAGCCTGCCGTCTTTGGGTAACTTCGTCCTTGAGATTCTCAAAATAATTTCTTGGCAAGAAATATTCTTGAAAACTCTGGACAAAAGTTACCCATTTGGTCCAGTGTTGATTGTTGGCTACGTACCATTTAAGTGCCATTCCTTGAAGTAGTTCCGGCATGGCTCTGGGAACTAAATTCAAGTTAAGCCCATACGCATCGGCTGACCACTAAGCCCCGCCGGCGCCCTCCACTTGTTCCAGAAATTCCAAAGGCTTTGTTGTTCCATCGAAACGGAAGTTCCACTCACGGACTTGTTTCGCTACCTTTGAATATTCCTGGGTCATAGTTGGTGCCGTTTGCTCGTGTATGGACACTCTCCTCTGTGGCTGTGGTGTGGACGCTGCTCCCCAAATAGAGTGATTGGCGTCTCTAGCGCGTGCTGCTGCGCTTGTTGCCGGGATGCTGAGATGTGCGACATCCACAAATGACGGCTCTCTCGCATCCGCAACTTCGACTTCTCTGGCAGGAGATTGTCTGCCATGAGTCGCCGCCAATTCCTCTATCCTCGCACTGTATGGCAGTCTGGCTTCGTGGGTACCCACCCACTCTCCAAATTGTCTGCGCATCGCGTCCAGTGTGCCGGATAGTTCCACCTGGAACTCTTCTCCGTACCGCATCACCTCGTCCTTCTTCAGGTTGTACACCCACGCACGCACCATATTTATTTTTTTTTTATTATTATCTTACAATAAATATATCTATCAATTCTCGCAACCACCAACGTTGGGCGCCAGTTGTAACGAACCTTTTAGTTCGGGGTTATAGCTGGGCTAAAACTCAGCCGAGCTGTGGGTTCGTGCAACAAATTTATAATCGTTGCGCTTGCGAGAATTAATAACACTGAGATATTTATTGTGATAATTATTGCTTTCTTTATTTATTGCACTTTTTGATATTTTATCCAGCGAAACTCGGCACTCGCCGTGGCACTGCGGCCTTTCGTTGGTTGCGTCTCAATCACCTGTTCGCTTGAATGTCAGTCCGGCTCCGCCGTGACTAGAATTCTCGCGTGGCAAGGCTCTTGATTGGCTACCAATTTCAGGACCTCAGTGTCCTGCACGATTTGCCGTGATTGAGTGATGCACAGTATCACTCAATGGTCGACGCTCCTGTGTCTGCTTGCTGGAACTCCAATTGTTGACTGCGTTGCACTCCTGACACTTCACGTTCCGCTTCACTGATTGTTTTCACTCGCTGTGTTTCTTCACTTGGTGCTTCTCTGACTCACAATACAATAGTCATCTTCACTGACCGTATCACACGCTTAGCTTTTGACTCGTCGTCAAGCAACTGCCTCGCGCCGTGCTGTGGCGCTCCTTATATAGGTCACTGGCTGACCTTTTGGCGGGACTGTACCGAGGTGGCGTGATGTTCTTCGGTGGCGTGATCTCTGGTAACTTTCCACTGCCATTTGCTGGCGCCAACCATTGTCTGCCGCTGGTGTGAGCATAGATGGCAGTATTGCACCCGCAATACTGCTCCCACACCAACGGTACATATCCTCATGGATATGTGTGTCAGACACGCTCAAATGGCTGACTACCTGCGTTAGAAAGTGAGAGGACGAAAGAGAGCGAATTCGCCGCAACTGCATCGGGGCCGGATTTCCGCCTGATCGACAGTTGCTGTGAGGGGCGCATATATTATGGCTCCTCACAATCTAAATGTATCGATAATTCAGAAACTGAGGCAGTTATCGACAAAATAACGCAAACTTGATCTGCGCCTGGTATACGAGATCTTATATTCCAAATATGAAGTCTCTAGCTCTTATAGTCTCTGAGATCCGCGTTTTCATACAGACGGACAGACGGACAGACAGACGGACAGGGCTAGATCGACTCGGCTATTGATCCTGATCAAGAATATATATACTTTATGGGGTCGGAGATGCTTCCTTCTGCCTGTTACATACATTTGCACAAAACCATTATACTCTTTTTACCCATTTTTAATGGGTTCAGGGTATAATAAAAAATATTGGATGGTGGTTGATTTGTAAAAGGAGAATTCCATTGGCCGAACGTTATTCGTAACCGTACGTTATCTCGAGTGCCCCACGTTGGGCGCCATTTAATTATGTAACGAACACGTGCTTGTGTGCAGCAAACTGGAGGCATACTCTGCCTACGGGGTCGACTGTGCTCAGGGAAAGTGGGGTGGGTGCTTTGCTACCTAGTAAGCTGCCGTGTCACATAACTAAAAATTAGTAGACAGAGTGCTAAAGGAACGGAATAAAACAACCAGTCGGGATGGCTGAAGGAATCCAATAATTATATATTTAGGTCGAAGAACCAAGATGGTAATGTTCTTCTTTCTTTACCCTCCCAACCTGTAAAGACTGATATTCAATGCCTTTACCCTATTAATGATGCAAAACCATATTTATATCAGGAGCCCATTTAAACTTTGTTTAATTCATAACTATTTCTTTACAATGATAAGATCTTCTTGATAATATTCTTTCTGAGAGTTTGTTTCATTATTTTATACTCTTCAGTTTACATTCATTTTTGAGTTTTACTTAATTACTATTTTCTACAATTTCATTTTGGGCAGTGTAACTTAATACTACAAATTTAACTCTCTTTTAATTTCAAGGAGAAGTGTGCCACGAAAGCATTTTACTATGAACTTAATTTTAAATCTCCAACATTATTGGAACAAAACTATAATGAATGACATGGCATGTGCCCTAGCTATTTTAATTGAGTATAACCAAATTATACAGGTATTTACATTTTTTTTTTGTGGTAAGGGACAACTGTTATATGGTCAATATTTGGTTTGATTTTAACTTACAGTTTTTTTTGCCTGCGTGCGCTTAAACCGTACTTACAGCACCAAAACAGCGGTTTATGTAGTCCATCGTAGTCGACAGGCCTGAAGACGGATGACGTTGCTGTGTGAACTTCAAATCGGATTAGACAATATAACAGCAGATATTACATATACATGCATACCATACCAAATTTAGTTAACTCTATAAAATTAAATATTAATTCTTCTTAATTAATCCTAACGGAGTTTAGCTAAAAATTTAACTATTAGCAATATGTGTGGTTCCATAACAGTTGATACAAGTCTTCGGGACGGGGCGGTAACTGGTCTTTCAGGTTAATGATGTGTTGGCCAGCCGCCGTTCTTGCACGAGTGGGCGCACTCCGTGCAATGAGAAGGTTGGAGTTTGCGTCCCACATTCTGCTTTGATCGGTACTTCGGAGCCGATCCGCCTTGGAAGAGGCTTTAGCTCAACGTGCGCTCTATATGTACGGCGTCAGGGGCTTCAAAATTTATTCCTCCTGTATTGCACAGCCAACAGATCACCAACAGAATAATCGTTAACGGCTGCAATGCTCTGGACGAGATTGAACAGGCCAACTGCGCAGCGTCAAGTGCAGGGAAGGACACTGGTTCACTGTAAGCGATCACAATTTGATTGCTTGGTGAAACCGTCCTGTCACTATATAGGTTATGGCAGCCGCCGCGTGTTGGAAGATGCCTGTACACAAAAATCTTTTGAACATAGTATTATGCAGAGTTTGTTTTTATATTTACGCAATATTGGGGTGGCCGCACTTTTCACTATTCTCTTTGTTAGTTTATTCAATTTAATTTTAACAAAGCGAGATTAAAATGCCGATTGATCTTATTTTTGTATACTATTATTTTTATACCCTGAACCCATTAAAAATGGGTAAAAAGGGTATAATGGTTTTGTGCAAATGTATGTAACAGGCAGAAGGAAGCATCTCCGACCCCATAAAGTATATATATTCTTGATCAGGATCAATAGCCGAGTCGATCTAGCCCTGTCCGTCTGTCTGTCCGTCTGTCCGTCTGTCCGTCTGTCTGTCTGTCCGTCTGTATGAACACGCGGATCTCAGAGACTATAAGAGCTACAGACTTCAAATTTGGAATATAAGATCTCGTATACCAGGCGCAGATCAAGTTCGAATATTTTATCGATAACTGCCTCAGTTTCTGAATTATCGATACATTTAGATTTCTGATAGCAGTAAATTCCACATATCTCTCACAATTTAATGGATACAGTCACCAATTTTGGTTGGTAGGTTGTTGGCGAGGTCCTTGAAAGATCGGCATGTGCCACGCCCACCTCCGACGCCCCCATCACCCCCGCCCCTAAAATTTTCAAATGCCTATATCTTCCGCAGTTTTTGAGTAGGGAACGTCAAATTTGGTAGGTATATTACTGGTAGTCGCCCTTAAGAACCGATAACAAATTTGTGGTGCCACGCCCCCACCTGCGCATATAATCGACAATTCCGATTGTAAATCGATAACTCCCTATATCTCCGAACATTTTAAAGATAGAGTAACCAAACTTGGAAGGCAATTTGCTGGTAACCTCCTCCAAAGATTGGCATACCAATTTTTGGACCACGCCCACATCCGCCGCCCCAGGAACTTCGTCCCTAGAAATTTAAAATGCGCATGTCTGCCGTAATTTGCAAGCTAGAGTCGCAAAATTTTGCAGGTATGTTACTGGTAACTCCCCCAAAGATCGATAAAAAATTGGATGGCCACGCCCACTCCACCTACCTGAACCGATACACCTGTTGGTGTAAATCGATAAACCCATATATCTCACGCAATTTGAAAACTTAAGTTACCAAATTTTAAGGGTATATTTCTAGTAACACCCTTCATAAATGTGGAAAAAAAATTTTGAACCACGCCCACTCCCGCCCACAAAAAACGATAAATGTCTGTATCTCCCGCAATTCAAGAGCTACAGTTACCAAACTTAGAAGGTATATTATTAAGATCGGGCCTCGCCCACTCCAGCCCCCAAAAACGATAGACCTATAATGTATTTAAAGCTTGGTTCAGGGTATATGGTAGTCGAGCTCACTCGACTACAGCGTTCTTACTTGTTTAATATTGGCATCATGTCGATTTATACCAGGTGATACATTTCAAAATAAATTTTATAGTTATTGTTAAAAGAGAATGAGACTGTTCTTGGTGGATTATTTCGCCACGTCCCTCTTTTCCGGAAACAATTCTTCAAATTAAAGTAGAAACAGTTAAAGGTTGAAAGAAATCACAATTGATATATTTAAAAATTTAAAAGATGCAACGATTTTATAAACGGATAAGTCCCAAAAATCACTTATGATATTTTATCGTATCGTTCATTTATCGCTTATCGCCTATCGGTTATAGTTAACATATACAATTTATTATAATGGCAGTTCATCGAAGTAACGAAGACATAGCTGCTAGTATAAATACTGAAATAGTGCAGAGTAACATTTGTAGAGACCCAGTTTCGATTATTACGGAAATTGCGGAGACCCTGTGCAAACATAAATTCCATCAAGCTTGTTTAGTAACGTGTTTACGTACTAATGAAACATGTCCTTCGTGTAGACAGCCATGTACACTTTCACAGTTAATTGATGTAGGAAGTCAGTCATCGGAACAGACCTTTCAAGTTCCTCGAACAAATCGAGGGGCCCATCGAACTGGTGCTATTCCTAGGAATAGACCCAATACCAGATCCAATATCCACCGAAATAACCCTGGAGGACAGGCCAACAGGCTCAATACTAATGTTGATGTCAGGAGCGGTCGTAATTCATCCAATGCATCGGTTGATCCATCAATCCTTACTGAACAGCGCATTCAGCAACTTATTTCAAACTCGTTAGATACATTTCGAGCCAGTATGGTTGTAGCAGTTACTGACGAGATCAGTTTAGCTATAAGAAATCTAAATCTCTCTAACAATCATCGAGAAGCAAGAAATGAATCAGGAGTTGAGCCAAATAATTCGATGAATTCAAATAGTAATAATAGGTATCAAGGGATTCAAGCAGATTTAAATAATCTAAGCAATGATTCCATTGATCGACCCGACAAAGTTTCAAGTATTATGTTAAATTGGCATGTAAAATTCTCAGGATCCTGTAATGAAATTTCTGTGGAGAAATTTATTTACCGGATCAATCGCTTGACCGACCAATGCCTGAATAGAAATTGGAATTTGCTTTATCAATTTGCAAATATTTTGTTTTGTGGACCCGCATTACAGTTCTACTGGCGGTTTCAAAGAACAAATACAAGGTCCAATTGGTTAGATCTGTGCGATGCCTTGCTCGAGCGATACGGAGATCAACGCTCAGATGAGGAGATAAAAGATTCCTTAAGATCTCGTAAACAGCGAAATGGAGAAAGTTTTGATCAATTTTTAGATGCTATACTGGGTATTGCTGATGCACTGCGTGAGCCAATGACAGATAGGGAGTTAGTGTCTAATATTAAAATAAACCTTAGACCAGAATTGAGGTTAGAAATACTTCATGTAGCCACACCAAATGTAGCAACTCTTAGAACTGAATGTCACAAGCACGCACAATTCTGTTTAAGTATGTCTTCAAAACTTGTGCCTCGGCCCTCTAACACCAGGCGTTTTCTCAACGAAGTCATGCATGAGGTAGAAAAGCGATAATCGCCGTGGGTCCAGAGCATTTGGTGGAGTGCACTGTTGGCTCTCTCACGTTTAGCGCGGGTGCGCGCACGTAGAAGAGAATGACAACAACAAAGCGCACTTTGGACCAACAAATGAGAATGCAACAACAACAAGGCGTATCTTGAGCGAGCATTGGCAAGAGTGCACTGTTGCCTATCTTCCACGTGCGGAGAGAATGACAACAACAAAGAGTGTGTTGAAACGAATGCCGAAGGCACCGGTGTTGGCTCTCTCACGTTTAGCGCGAGCGCGCGAACGCTGGGGAGCGCAACAACAGAACTCGGAGAGAGAGTTCGGGTGTCAAAAGCGCACACACACCCACACCCACATACCCCAAAAGTATAAAAGGCGCGGTCAGGCAGGCGCGCAGCCTCAGAACTTTTTGAAAAAGAAAACAAACAAGCAAACGTCACCATGGACAACAAAATGGAAAATGTCGCCAAACACGTGGGCACTGGTTAGTCGACGGCTGGTCGCCGCGCGTCAGACCCGGATCCCTGAGCGAATCCCAGCGATGCTGGAATTCAGCGCGAAAGGGGAACCGAGTCGACGGCGCGGATGGCGGCCAGACGCCTGCCGACACGCCCACCAGCGCAAACGGAACCCAGGAGGCGCATCACACGCGGAAGGCCCGCAGAGCGCAGGGTGCGCCTGAGGCTGCCAAGCCAATGGCGACGCATCGAGCGGGAACGCCGGAACATGCGGGAGGATCAGCTGGAGCTGATGGCCTCGCCGTTCCACGAACTGAGTGGAGACGAGGTCGACCCACCAGCGTCGCCCCGTGCCGAATCCCCTAACGCCAACACCGCTGAGGAAGCCGTCCCCAGACGAGGACGGCTCCCCAGTAACCTGGACAACCCCGCATGGATAGAGTGGCAATTCCCGGAGCTACCACTTACCCCGGAACCTGACGACACTGCTGTCCCATTCATGGGATCGAGGCCCCGCGCCGAGTCCCTGGAGGCCGACCCGTGGGCGCCGGCGGCAGTGGAGCTGGAGGAGGACATGCCCTCTCGGGAAGCAAGGACCCCCTCAACGGCCTCAGCACCTAGGCAGAGGGGGATACCATCATCATATCGTCCGACGAAGAGGACGAGGCGGAGGAACGGGTGTCGGAACCGGACACCAATGGAGACGATGCCGTACACACCCCGGCCGCGACCCGAGGAGGAGACGGAGAGAGGACGAACCCCAGCCACGAAAGCCCACGGCTACAGCCAGCGGACCTACGAGACGGGCAGATGGGTGCACGCTGTCACTGTGGTGTACGCATGGCAGGAGGACGTGGGAGTACCCGCCTCCTGGCAGCTGTATGAGGAACCAACGCGGAGACTGGTGGAGTCACCACCACCGCCACCACCCGAATGGCGGCGACCGACACTGGGCCGAACAGGCGTCGTGCCCAGCGGCGACACCAGAGCCACCCCGGCCAAACCTCCAAAGGCAGTACTCGGCGCCTGAGGACGAGGGCCGGTGGGAGGAGGTGCCGCCAACGGCTTGGCCACCACAAATACTGGAAGCAGTGGATGGACAGCCGGGAACCAGTCGCCGCGCCGCAACTATAGTGTGGTGCGATGGTGACCGATACCGGATCAAGGCGTCGCCATGGAGGTCCAGGGTTTTTAAACAGATCTAAAGCCAAAGAAAAATAAAACAAGTAAGAACGCTGTAGTCGAGTGAGCTCGACTACCATATACCCTGAACCAAGCTTTAAATGCATTATAGGTTTATCGTTTTTGGGGGCTGGAGTGGGCGTGGCCCGATCTTAGTAATATACCTTCTAAGTTTGGTAACTGTAGCTCTTGAATTGCGGGAGATACAGGCATTTATCGTTTTTTGTGGGCGGGAGTGGGCGTGGCCCAAAATATTTTGGAGTTCGATCTTAGTAATATACCTTCTAAGTTTGGTAACTGTAGCTCTTAAATTGAGGGAGATACAGGCATTTTTCGTTTTTTGTGGGCGGGAGTGGGCGTGGTCCAAAATTTTTTTTCCACATTTATGAAGGGTGTTACTAGCAATATGCCTTTAAAATTTGGTGACTTAAGTTTTCAAATTGCGCGAGATATATGGGTTTATCGATTTACACCAACAGGTGTATCGGTTTAGGTAGGTGGAGTGGGCGTGGCCATCCAATTTTTTTATCGATCTTTGGGGGAGTTACCAGTAACATACCTGCAAAATTTTGCGACTCTAGCTTGCAAATTACGGCAGATATGCGCATTTTAAATTTCTAGGGACGAAGTTCCTGGGGGCGGCGGATGTGGGCGTGGTCCAAAAATTGGTATGCCAATCTTTGGAGGAGGTTACCAGCAAATTGCCTTCCAAGTTTGGTTACTCTATCTTTAAAATGTTCGGAGATATACGGAGTTATCGATTTACAATCGGAATTGTCGATTATAGGCGCAGGTGTGGGCGTGGCACCACAAATTTGTTATCGGTTCTTAAAGGCGACTACCAGTAATATACCTACCAAATTTGACGTTCCCTACTCAAAAACTGCGGAAGATATAGCCATTTGAAAATTTTAGGGGCGGGGGTGATGGGTGCGTCGGAGGTGGGCGTGGCACATGCCGATCTTTCAAGGACCTCGCCAACAACCTACCAACCAAAATTGGTGACTGTATCCATTAAATTGTGAGAGATATGTGGAATTTACTGCTATCAGAAATCTAAATGTATCGATAATTCAGAAACTGAGGCAGTTATCGATAAAATATTCGCAACTTGATCTGCGCCTGGTATACGAGATCTTATATTCCAAATTTGAAGTCTCTAGCTCTTATAGTCTCTGAGATCCGCGTGTTATACAGACGGACAGACAGACAGACGGACAGGCGGACAGACGGACAGACAGACGGACAGGGCTAGATCGACTCGGCTATTGATCCTGATCAAGAATATATATACTTTATGGGGTCGGAGATGCTTCCTTCTGCCTGTTACATACATTTGCACAAAACCATTATACCCCTTTTACCCATTTTTAATGGGTTCAGGGTATAATAAAATAAAAAGAAAAGACCATAACTACACGCAATTTCACGGGATACCAGGGGTGGGAACTAACTCCGTTTAATTTCAGATGATCGTTCTTGTGGGAAACTGGAAGCTTCCCACTGCCGAAGAAAGGGGGAGTGTGAGGAGACATTTAGCCGTGGCCAACCTGCATACACGGGTACGTGTGTATGTGCATGGCCGTGGTATATGCGCCCCTCACAGCAACTGTCGATCAGGCGGAAATCCGTCCCCGATGCAGTTGCGGCGAATTCGCTCTCTTTCGTCCTCTCCCTGTCTAGCGCAGGCATTCAGCCATTTGAGCGTGTCTGACACGCATGTCCATGAGGATATGCACCGTTGGTGTGGGAAGGTGCGCGTGCAATACTGCCATCTATGCTCACACCAGCGGCAGACAATGGTTGGCGCCAGCAAATGGCAGGGGAAAATTACCAGAGATTACGCCACCGCAAAAACATCACGCCACCTCGGTACAGTCCCGACAAAAGGTCACTGGCTGACCTATATAAGGAGCGTCGCAGCACGGCGAGAGAAAGTGAACACAAGTGAAACCAAAACCACACAGCAGCAGCAAATTCAAGCTGTAGTGGCGTACATATATTCACAATACTACTAATAAAAATAATAGTATACAAAAATAAGATCAATTCGCACTGGTAACGTTTTTTGAGACGCGACTGTAACAACGAGCAGCATGTAATAAACAGCTGATCGATGATGATGCGTTGGCAGGACCATTCACGCGGCGACCCAAAACAACACAAACGACAAACTCTAACTTCAGAGCAACTGTGCGTAGTGACGCCCACGCTAATTGGGCGCTTTTTTCTGCAATTGCATGCACGCGCAATTCTTATTTTTTTTTTTTTTTTTTT
Organism: Drosophila infuscata; assembly: GCA_035042205.1. Lineage (NCBI taxonomy): Eukaryota > Metazoa > Arthropoda > Insecta > Diptera > Drosophilidae > Drosophila > Drosophila infuscata. The sequence goes on from JAWNLR010000010.1 coordinate 72,992, forward strand.
TCTTAATTTCCATTATTTGGACGTTGAAGTACTAACGAGCAGTACATTCAAGTGGCCCAACGATACCAAGCTCGGGCTTGTTAACGCGCGGACCCAGGCGAAAGCAGCAATTTATTTGGCTAATTAACTCCGAAGAATCAACCTCACCATTTATAAGCTTGTGTAAAAAGATTACGCCAAGCGTTGTTCTACGATCGGAAAGTGAAGGAAGATTTATTAATAGAAGTCTACTACGGTAGGAAGATAAACTAAAACAAGATAGAACGTTGCAGTCGGACGTAACCGACAGCGAAATACTATTATACCTTTATTTGTGTACAGTTAAGAAATACTTGAATTCCGGGGGATATGGGCGTTTATTAGTTTTGGGGGCGGGAGTGGGCGTGGCCGAAAAAATTTTGGAGTTCAATCTTAGTAATATACCTTCTAAATTTTGTAACTGTAGCTCTTAAATTGCGGGAGTTACAGGCATTTATCGTTTTTTGTGGGCGGGAGTGGGCGTGGTCCAAATTTTTTTTTCCACATTTATGAAGGGTGTTACTAGCAATATACCTTTAAAATTTGGTGACTTAAGTTTTCAAATTGCGTGAGATATATGGGTTTATCGATTTACGCCAACAGGTGTATCGGTTTAGGTAGGTGGAGTGGGCGTGGCCATCCAATTTCCGATCTTTGGGAGAGTTACCAGTAACATACCTGCAAAATTTTGCGACTCTAGCTTGCAAATTACGGCAGATATGCGCATTTTAAATTTCTAGGGACGAAGTTCCTGGGGGCGGCGGATGTGGGCGTGGTCCAAAAATTGGTATGCCAATCTTTGAAGGAGGTTACCAGCAAATTACCTTCCAAGTTTGGTTACTCTATCTTTAAAATGTTCGGAGATATACGGAGTTATCGATTAATAATCGGAATTGTCGATTATAGGCGCAATTGTGGGCGTGGCACCACAATTTGTTATCGATTCTTAGAGGCGACTACCAGTAATATACCTACCAAATTTGACGTTCCCTACTCAAAAACTGCGGAAGATATAGCCATTTGAAAATTTTAGGGGCGGGGGTGAAGGGGGCGTCGGAGGTGGGCGTGGCATATGCCGATCTTTCAAGGACCTCGCCAACAACCTACCAACCAAAATTGGTGACTGTATTCATTAAATTGTAAGAGATATGGGGATTTATCGATTTGCTAAAATCGAATTTATCGATTTTCTAGCTCCCTAGTGGACGTAGGTCCAAACCCAAGACACTTTAACTTTTGAGGGTACTTTCCAGTATACGTTCCAAGTTTCAAGTCTCTATCTCAAAGGGTGTCGGAGGAACGCGCGTTCATACAGACGGACAGACGGACGGACAGCATGACGGACATTGCACAAAACCAATATACTATTATACCATGTTGGTATAATAGTATAATTAGTAGTCCAGTTTAGAAGTCTAAGTGCAAATAAAGGAAATTGCTTTTGCACGGATTCTATTCTGTCCTGATGAACCTTGTAATTGGGTGACCATATACAAGACCCATATTCAAGAATAGGACGCACAAGAGACATATAAAGAGTTTTAGTGATATAGGGATCGTCAAATTCTTTTGACCAGCGCTTAATGAAACCTAGGACACCAAGCGCCCGATTAGCAGTCGCAGAAATGTGCTTGTCAAACTTAAGCTTGGGATATAAAAGGATACCCAAATCATCAACACATTCTATGCGTTCCAGTGGCTTGCCATTAAGGAAACAGTTAAGTAAAATAGGCATACGCCTATAAAAGGACATGACTTTGCATTTATCACAATTAAGATTTAATAAATTAAAACGAGACCAGGCTTTAAAACTATCTAAGTCAGCTTGAAGCCTCTGTCCAGTAAGAGAGTCAGTAGTTGATAAACACAACTTAACGTCATCGGCGTACACCAGTACCCGAGAATAACTTATAACGGACGGAAGGTCGTTTATAAATAAAGTAAATAACAAGGGACCAAGGTGACTTCCTTGTGGTACTCCGGAAGTAATCTGAACAGACTTTGAAATGAAACCTCTAAAGAAAACTCTCTTTGTTCTTGATAGTAAATATTTTGAGATCCAATTAATCAGATTATTTGGAAATCCCAGAAGATAAAGGTTGTGAATTAGCAAAGGGTGATTCACAGAATCAAAAGCCTTACTGAAATCAGTGTAAACAACCTCCGTTTGCATTTTGTTCTGAAAACCTTTGATAACAAAAGAGGTGAATTCTAATAAGTTAGTGGTTGTAGATCTATATTTCATGAACCCATGTTGATAGGGTGAAATCAAAGATCTACAAAAATGTTGAAGTTGAGAAGTTATCAATTTCTCAAAAACTTTAGGAATGGCAGACAATTTAGAGATACCTCTATAATTTTGAACATTTGATTTGTTTCCCTTTTTAAGGAGAGGGATAATAAACATCGGTATACGGTCACACTGTCGTTAGACAAAAAAATAATATTTTAATAATTTCTTTGATTTGGCTCTACATATATATATCCGTTCGGCAAACGGCTGTTTTTTGCTCTCAAGTATTGACGCTCGCGAGAAACACTGCAGCTGCACTACAATCTTGTGTGAGTTGCTCAATTAGTGTGATTTGTGCGTGCGCCGCGACCACTCTGCTAGAGTGAGTGCGCTTGGTGCGCGCTTATTACATTATTATGAGCATCACCCCCCATACCCCCACTGACGCCGATGCGCCTGATACTGCTGCGTCAGCTTCATGGTGCTCGCCTTCGTTGGCCCGGCAGACCAGTGAACTCCGCTATAATCTGCGCACTCGCCCTGAAAGCAGCAACAGCAACAACAACAACACCAACTACAATAATACAACAAAATTAGCAAATGTCAACAATGACAACTACAAGAACATTATCAAAAAGAACTCGGCCAACAACAAAAGCAATATGAACAACAACAGTGCCAACAACCACAACAACAACACCGTCTCTAACAACAACATCAAATCCAACGTCAACAATATCAACAGCGACAACGACAACAACAACAACGCCAAAACAAATAATTTCACCAATGCCAAAAAAAGGAAAATTGCGACAATCGAAGAGCAAGATTTGGATGCAATACCGTCTACTTCTGCTGGAGCTCGGGCAGCACCACAAGCGCTCGAAGATCTGATGACCGAATCGGACACCGATATCGAGTCAGTTGACATAGAAGAGATGTTGGTGCCTAGTTCACCAATATACCCCCCGAGTGTAGCTAATCCTATTGAAGCTGCTTATGATGAGGATCAGAACCTAAGCGCTGCTGCCGAAATTCGCGACTGCTCCCAATCAAATGGACCTATAGCGCAACCCGCTGAAAGTCGGCCAACAAGACCATCTAAGCCTCCCCCACTTATTGCTGAGGGTATCACCGACGTTGTTGGACTGCTTGAAGCATTAAATGCTGTCACGCAGCCTGACAGCTTTTTGCTCAAGTGCAGCGGTGGTGGTACTGTTAGAGTAATGCCAAATAGCATTGATGCATACAGGGCAGTACAAAGACTGTTTACGGATAAGCGAATCCCGTTTCATTCGTACCAGTTGAAGGAGGATAGAGGCTTTCGCGTGGTGATCAGGGGACTGCACCCATCCCTGCAGAAACTTGATCGCATAAGAGATGAGCTGGCCAGACTTGGGCATGCGGTGCGGGGTGTCCAAACCATCGTAAGCCGCATCACCAAAAAGGAGTTAAATCTTTGTTATTTGGAGCTGGAGCCGGCTGCAAATAACAAAGATATTTACAATCTACGGTCAATCTCTCAAGTGCGCATAACAGTAGAGTGCCCTGACCGCCATTTGGACATCCGCCAGTGCCACCGCTGCCAGGAATTTGGCCATACTATGAAGTACTGCCAAAAGCAGCATCGCTGTGTAAAGGTTGGCTCAGCACATGCAAGTCAGGTGTGCGAAAAACCCTTGGATGCTCAGCCAAAATGTGCAAACTGCGGCGGAAATCTTCCAGCAAGCTGGAAGGGGTGCCAATCTTATTAGCGGGTTTCCAAAGAACGGAAGCTTGTGGCTCAGTCACAAGACCCGCTCAAGATCTACAAAAGTCGCGACCAAGAATCCTGGCACCTATTCGCAGTGAAAATTTTTCATATGCTGATGCTGCCAGACTTTCAACAGCTCCGCACCTACTGCAGCAACTTGACCAACTTGACGAGTTGGAGTTATTTATTCATCGCCATCATATAGATGTAATGTTGGTCTGCGAAACTCTTTACTGCTCCAGATCACACTACAGGCTACCAGGCTACGACATCCACCTAGCCATTCATCCTTCTGGCGGTTAAGTTGGCTCCGCTCGCAATGTGCTGTCGTTAAAGTCTCTAGTGATCAAGGCGAAGTAGTCCTAGCGGCTGTCTATTCTCCACCACGTTTTGTGTAGGAAATAGAAGACTATAAATGTCTCTTCGAAGAGCTTGGCCCCAAGTTCCTGATTGCTGGAGACTGGAATGCTGCGTTGGATAATCGCCGTGGGATTGCGCTTACGGATTGCGTGAGAGACTCCAACCTCCAAGTACTTGCCACAGGAGGTGCGACGCACTACTCGTACGGCAATCATAGGCCGACAGCAATCGACTTTGCTGTGTACGCTGGGATCCGGTCTGACTGTCTTGGTATATCCGAGCGAAATGAGCTTAGCTCCGATCACATCCCTTTGATCGTTGAGTGGAGAGTGGCTGCAACTCTATATGCTCCCAAGACACGTCTTCTGCCGCGCAAGGCAAACATCACCCGATTCCGGCAGAGGTTGGAGCAGCTTGTGAACTTGAACATGGAGCTGAGTTCACCGGCTGATATTGACGATGCAGCGGAGTTATTCCTGAGTAATATTAACGTAGCAGCGGAATATTCCATGCTTGGCCAACCACCTTGTTCGCCTCCCAGTCCAGCGCAGCCTCTTTTAAAACCTGAGATTCTGGATCTGGTAAGGCACAAGAGAGCACTGCGTCGCCAATATATGCGCTCACGTAACCCGTTGGATCTAAGGGATTTTAGGCGGGCTGCGAACGAGCTGCGAAAGGTGCTGTCTGACACTAAGAGCAAATATTTCCAGGATATGCTCCGCAATGCCGATCCCAATAAGAATCATGGATTCAATTTGTGGAAGGCAACGCGTTGTGTCAAGCGGCAGCCACTTAGGCGGATCCCTATTATGCGACCGGACAACACTTGGTGTCGATCGGATGCAGAGATTGCATCGGCGTTTGCGGATGAGCTGCAAGATCGTTTCACGCCATTTGCACTTGCATCGCCCAGCCAGGTACAGGATACTGAGGCATTTTTAAATGCAGATCTCGACCCTGTACAACCGATCACACCTATCGCCCCTAATGAAGTACGCTTGCAGATTCGCAGGCTCAAGTCCACTAAGGCCCCTGGCTATGATGGCGTCGACGGCAGAGTTGCTAAGGCCCTCCCAGAGAAGGGAGTGTTGTTCTTGGTGCTGCTTTTTAACTCCATGGTTCGTATCCACCACTTCCCCACCCCGTGGAAGTGTGCTGTGATTACGATGATTCCGAAACCTGGCAAGCCGGATAATCTTGTCTCGTCATATCGACCGATAAGCTTGCTGTCCACTTTCTCCAAGATATTTGAAAAAATATTTCTTGGAAGATTGTCGGCAGTAAGTGGCTTCCAGAGGGCCATTCCTGATCATCAATTTGGCTTCAGGCATCACCATGGTACACCAGAACAAGTTCATCGAGTAGTACAACATGTTCTCGAGGCCTTGGAAAATAAGCAGTACAGCTCTGCCGTCTTTCTGGATATTCAGCAAGCGTTTGATCGCGTATGGCATGATGGCCTGCTTTTTAAGCTTAAGTCCCTGCTACCATCGGCGCAGTATCTACTACTCAGGTCTTACCTGCTTGGCCGTTCTTTTATTGTAGAAGTAAGGGGCGTGCGATCAAACATCCGCCGCATCGGTGCGGGTGTACCGCAGGGTAGTGTCCTTGGACCTGCCTTGTACACATTGTACACCGCGGACTTGCCGATTCCAGTAGCCAGAAACACGCTGCTTGCCACATACGCAGATGACACAGTGTTCCTTGCTAACTCCACCTCTGCTTCGAGAGCAGCTGCGGTTACGCAAGGATTTCTGGATGGCTTTAGTACTTGGGCCAACCGATGGAACATCTGCGTCAATGGGAGCAAATCACAGCACTGCACGTTTGCGCTCAGGAATGGTAACTGTCCAAATATACGACTCAACAACATGGTCATACCTCAGGAGAACCATGTTCGCTACCTGGGTATGTATCTGGACAGGAAACTTACCTGGCGCAAACACATCCAGATCACTGCAGCAGCGTGTAGATCCAAAAGATCAAAACTCAACTGGTTGCTAAGGCCATCAAGCAAACTCAGTTTGAGCAACAAGCTGCTGGTGTACAGGAGCATTATCGAGCCCACATGGACATATGGGATTCCATTTTGGGGCACAGCTGCAAAATCTTGGATATACCAAATTCAAGTCTTGCAGAACAAGGTGCTCAGGGACATCTCTGGTGCCCCTCCATATGTTAGCAACAGGACGCTGCACAACGACTTCGGACTACCGACAGTCAAAACGCAGATAAACCGACATACGAGTCGGTATAACGACCGGTTGCATAACCACGTTAACCCGTTGGCCATCACACTTGGGAACAACACCACTCGCAGGAGGCTGAAGCGCCTTCACACCAGCGACCTCTGGACTGTTGGCCGTTAAATAAATTTTATATTCAATGTTATGTAATATTAGTTAAAACCATTTATATGTGTATGTTATAATTTTTAAATTCACTGCTAACTTATACTGTTTCAAATCAATGTTTTATAGCCTTTAAGTAGGTTGATTAATGTTTAAATATAATTGCCATATAAAAAAAAAAAAAAAAAAAAAGATGTTGTTGTGTATGATGTTGTTGTTGATGCTGTTGCTGCTTTCTGGGCGAGTGCGCAGATCATAGCACACCGGAATAGGAGAGCAAGATAGAAAAAAGGGCGAAAACAGCTACCACCAACAATGTTAATGCGAGCGCGCGAGAAAAACACAAGCAAGAGCGTAAAAGTACAACAACAAATTGTATGCAAACACAAATAAAATCAACAAAGCTTGATTTGAGCTGCCGTTTGTTGTTGTACGAAAGAACGCCTTGTTTTAATTGTTTAACAATACTAAAGTTCAACAATGTGTTTAACATCGACCGGCAAAACACAGAAATTGACAATATTTTGTTCTAGCACAAAAGTATCACGGTTAAACAAGTAAATACGATGAGAAATAAATAAATTTCGATGCGCAATGAAAAAACACGTCCGTTGCGAATAGCGAGCGAGCGAGTAAATTATAGACTAAGCTATTTAAACGGTAGACAACGGCCAGTATCTCCACGGTGATCGCTCTGGACGATCGTAGCATTATTGTAAGCCTAAATATGAAAATATAACCAATATATTGTGAAATTCATTTTCTATAATTCGCAGAACTGAATAAGAATGGAGAGAATAATAAGAATGTTAACGTCTGATTCGACACAATGCGATATTTTCCAAACTGAGTTCAGCTACTTTGTTTCCACATACACGGGGAAACCAAGAGCCAAACATTGGATCTCTGCTTCGATCATAAGTTACAGAACTGTCAGGACTGTATATATTATTATAAGTATTATAGTTTTATGTATTTATTCCTCAAGATCAAAGGACAGGTTGGCCATCTGCCAGTGCAGCTAAGCGAAATGTGGCAACTTTTGGCGGACATGGAGCACCTTGTAACTGGTGGATATTGTGCAACGGGAATTTTGAACATAGAAAAACACGGCTGGAAACCGATCCACTTCTAAAGACCAAACACAGCCTCGATCAGCTGCTCATTCTGGCTGAGCATCAATAGGCGCCTGTGGCAGCGACTTCATTGACATGTAGGACATTCTCAATTTCGGGACAGTTAACAAAGACGTCCTATTCGCAGAGCATATATAGCCGGAGAGTATTTGCCATGTTTACTGGTACTGTTTACATTGTCTTCAGCTTCTCCTGATCTGAATTCGGCTCAACAATCCTGCCGTAGAATACGTATTTATGTATGGATTCTTAGCTACCTTTGAAATCATTCGAACTGAGCATTGAAAACACTATTCTTTATTTATGGATGGAAGAAGGGGGCATAGAGAGTATTCTTATCTTTTACTCCTTATGGTATTTATTTGGAGTATTAGTTGACAGTAATAATATTAATATTAGTTGCTTTGAATTGGCGCCCATTGGGGGTGGTCTATTGATCCATTACCTCCTGGCTGGTATCGTCCACCTCCATAGCAGCTGGCTCATCCTTGACCAGCTCATCGGTGGCCATATCGCCCCCAGTGCCACTCTCCCCAATAACCATCTTCTCGACGGGTGCGCTGGATGAGACGGCCGCAACGTTCTCTTCCTCCTCGGCTGGTGTATGATCGTTCAGTGTCAATGTGGGAGTGGTGCCAGCATCACCAGCTGCACCATCTGCCTCAGCTGCAAACGTGGACGCATCATCTGATATCGGTGCTTCTGCAGCAGCCGCATCAGCAGCTGCAGCAGCAGCAGTAGTAGGCGGCTGCGAGGTGGCTGCAACCTCATCGGTCTCAATAGGAACGGAGACAGCTCTGGTGGCATCAGCAGCGGCAGCATCTGCTGGAGCAGCAGTAGTTTTATCGGCAGCTGCAACAGTCTTTATCAATTCCTCCTTATCTTCATCTTTGGCTGGCGACTTGGCCTTCGAAGCCGGATCACCACCACCACCACCAACACCACCACCAGCAGCAGCAGCTACAGCAGCAACTGTAGCAGCAGCAGAAGCTTCTACTGCCTCAGTTACAGTCTTTTCAGTGTTGCTCTCATCATTCTCTGTATTCGAATTGGGCTCCAACTGTTGCTCATTCTTGGCCTCACCCTGCGCAGCTGCTGACGCCTCAGCCTGCTCCTGATCATCATCTATGTCGACCATAGCTTTCTCTACAGATGCATCAATACGATCAACCGCAGCAGCGGATTTCTCTGGCATCGATGGGTTTGGTTTTTCTGCCTTTTCCTCGGGTTTCTCAGATTACACTTTCTGGCACTTGTCAGCCGGTTGATCAGCAACAGTGGACCGCTTCCAATTGGAGCAGCTCTTGTACTTCCAGTTATGGGCAGCTACGCGCCTCGAACTATAGCGTCGCTCGAACATTATCGGCAAGCAGTCAAAGTGCCCTATAAAACAAAAGCAAACAAGTAAGAACGCTGTAGTCGAGTGACCTCGACTACCATATACCCTGAACCAAGCTTTAAATGCATTATAGGTTTATCGTTTTTGAGGGCTGGAGTGGGCGTGGCCAGATCTTAGTAATATACCTTCTAAGTTTGGTAACTGTAGCTCTTGAATTGCGGGAAATACAGGCATTATTCGTTTTTTGTGGGCGGGAGTGGGCGTGGCCCAAAATATAATGGAGTTCGATCTTAGTAATATACCTTCTAAGTTTGGTAACTGTAGCTCTTAAATTGAGGGAGATACAAGCATTTATCGTTTTTTGTGGGCGGGAGTAGGCGTGGTCCAAAATTTTTTTTCCACATTTATGAAGGGTGTTACTAGTGTAGTAGGCAATAAAAGATAATGTTGATCTATTTTAATTCTTTATTTAAAAGCACGTCTACTCATATCAGCGATCATCACAAGACTCCTTGCTCGAGCTCGTCAGTCTTTACATGTCTCATTTAACAGATGTTAAATGATCTTACCATTATAGCTTACAGTACTAGTGATGGTCTAATACCGATGTGTGTTAGTGGTGGCCTGCTACAACTCGGCCATCCTGACGTTTTGGATCCCCTGATCACGCTTAATTTTAAATCACAAATTTTGTTTCTTATTCTAAACTTAGCCTTATTAATATTATTTTATTTATTATTATTTTTAAAAGGATATATAATTTTAGTGGGATTTTTTCTTTTATTAACACTTTGTTAAGTTTTCTAAAATCAATGCAAAGTCTGAGGTCTCCTGTTTTCTTCTTTACTAAAACTATCGGTGAAGCGTATTCTGAACTACTAGGTTGTATAATCCCGTTTTTTAAATATTCATCTAAAAGAATCTGCAGTTTGTCCGTTTCTGTGTAAGAAAGTCGTCTAGGAGTACAATTAAATGGTTTTGATTTTTCTAAATTTAACTTTATTTCGCCTTTGATAACTGGTTTGTCTGGGTTTACTGCTTTTGTGTAAAAATTGTCTAATAATTGCTTGAATTTGCACTGTGTTGTATAGCTAACGTCGTCTCCGATATTGTATTCAGTCGTTTTATCATTTGCGAGATCGATATTAAATATTTCGTTGTGTGATTTTCGTGAAGGATATCGGTGCTGGTTGTTCTAATAATATTCTCCACTTTTTCTTTACTGTTGTTTGTTGGTTGGTTGGTCGTCAGATCGTCAATATCATCTGCTTCATTGAAAATTGAGTTAACTGTTGAGTCAATTTTAATATTGGGACTATATGTTCCATTTACTTTCTTATTGCTGTTTGTTAGCATTGCCGTATTAATTTCATTTTTAACTGTTGGTATAAACATTCGCATATCTTTGTCACTAGTTGTTGGCACAACTATTTGCATATTTTTTTTTCATAACTATCGTTATAACTTTTCCTTCATTGTCTTTCCTTTCATAAGTATCGTTATATCTGTTGTATTTTCTTTCATTGTATCTTCTTTCTACCGTTGTCCTTTTTTTTCATAACTGTTGCATTTTTTTTTCCTCATAACTCTCGTATTTATTTGTTTTTTTTTTCATAACTGTTGTCCATTGTTCCATTGAGCTTTCTGCTTAAAATTTTAAAATTGTATACTAATATTAAGACTTCGTTTCTTCGATTTCGTAAAGTGCAACTGAGTTTTTTGTGTGAGATTATTTAACTGTTGTAACTATCTGATTATTTTCTTTGCTAGGCTCGCTCTTAACTTGCTTTGTATCGTTAATGTAATCATCGTATAAAAAGTGTGTTTCAACTGTTGTCCTCTTCTCTATTTCTAACTTTCACTCGCCTAACAATTGAAAAAAAATTGTATGTATAAGGAAATTCCTAAATTCTTTTTATCGTTTAGTATTTTAAGTATTTGCTTGTTTCTTAAATGTGGGTGACGGTTTTGGGCTATTTGCTGCTTTCTTCTGTACACTCTTTGTCCTTGTCTTATTTTTTAAACATAACTTGCATATACATACATACATAATATTAAAAATGTTCTTGTTCTTAATTCACGGCTGTTTTTCTTTGTTGCTGTTTTTACTTATATTCTAACATGCCTTATTCCATCTTCTTCTTTTTGTTGTTGTTGTTTTAATACATACGTTAGATTATTTTGCATACATATGTGTGTGTGTGTGTGTGTGTGTTTGTATGTGTGTGGAATGATTTACAAAAGTTGTTTTACTTGTGGTTGTTGTTTTCTTTTCGAAATTTAAATGTTGTTAAACAATAAACTAATTGCTTATCTGCTTATTCTGAATAAATTGGAAATACAAGAACTCTATTTAGGGTCTCATTGCTGTTTTTCTCATGTGTTTTCTACTTTGTGACGATTGTTTCTGTTTACACATGATTTGCACTCATTGTTTTCATTGTTTTACAAATTCATATTCGCTATTGAAGTTTTAAAAATTTTGTTTAGTTACTAAGCACACATGCTTGGATATTGTAAAGAGTTGTCCTTGAAATTGCATCCGCTTCCGTCATTGTCGTCGCGTTCGCTGTTAGCACCGTTACTTGTCTGCCGTTGCCGTCGCTGTTGTTGTTGCTGATGTCCGCGTCTTCTTCTGTATCATCGCCTTCGTTGTCAGCACCGTTACTTGTGCTGCCTTTGTCGTCGCTGTTGTTCTTGATTTTTGAGTCGTCTTTTGTATCATAGCCTTCGTTGTCAGAACCATTATTTGTGTCGCCGTTGCCGTCGCTGTTGTTGTTGCTCGTCTTCTGTATCGTCGACTATTTTGTCAGAACCATTACTTATGTCGCCGCCTATGCCGTTGTTGTTGTTGCTAATCGTCGAATTTTTTTTTTTTTTTTAAACATCATGATCCGTTATTTGCTTAGCGCCCGTGATCGGCGATTTCATTGCCGCTAGCTAATTTTTCGACTGCGTCACTGAGCATTCATTGTATTTTATATTATCCAGTTGCTCCACAATGCCATCATCCTCGATTACCTCTGCAAACAGATTGTCGACATTATCAATCGCGTTCCTTTGTTGCTGTGCGATATCATTTTCGTCATTGTCGTTGTCCTCTTCGTCATCATCATCATCGTCGTCGTCGTCGTTGTTGTCCTCGTTATCATGGTAAATGTTGGGTTATTGGTTTTAATTTTACATATTCATTTTCGATGTTCCATTTTCTTCTCTGAGCTCTTCTTGTATCCAAACTTAAACTTTTCTTTTGCTTTTGTTAAATTTTATTCTTCTTTGTCGATTGGCTTTTCAAAAGTTTGCATTTTTAAATTAACAGTTGCAGTTGTTGTTGGTTGTGTTTTTTGATATGTGGGTACAGTTTCCATTTGTTCGCTTTCCTTTTACATCTTTGCAGTTTTTTTCACTTTCCCGTTTTTATTTATTTAAACATTTTTGCACTTTTTTCTTTTTCCGTTTTTCGTTTTTGATTTTTGTTGAGTACAGTTTTCATTTGATCGCCTTCCTTTTAAATTTCACATTTTTTTTTTTCTCTTTCTTTTCATTTTGATCAACGGTTATCCCACTTCTGAGATTGTAGTAGGCAATAAAAGATAATGTTGATCTATTTTAATTCTTTATTTAAAAGCACGTCTACTCATATCAGCGATCATCACAAGACTCCTTGCTCGAGCTCGTCAGTCTTTACATGTCTCATTTAACAGATGTTAAATGATCTTAACATTATAGCTTACAGTACTAGTGATGGTCTAATACCGATGTGTGTTAGTGGTGGCCTGCTACACTAGCAATATACCTTTAAAATTTGGTGACTTAAGTTATCATATTGCGTGAGATATATGGGTTTATCGATTTACACCAACAGGTGCATCGGTTTAGGTAGGTGGAGTGGGCGTGGCCATCCAATTTTTTTTTATCGATCTTTGGGGGAGTTACCAGTAACATACCTGCAAAATTTTGCGACTCTAGCTTGCAAATTACGGCAGATATGCGCATTTTAAATTTCTAGGGACGAAGTTCCTGGGGGCGGCGGATGTGGGCGTGGTCCAAAAATTGGTAAGCCAATCTTTGGAGGAGGTTACCAGCAAATTACCTTCCAAATTTGGTTACTCTATCTTTAAAATGTTCGGATATATACGGAGTTATCGATTTACAATCGGAATTGTCGATTATAGGCGCAGGTGTGGGCGTGGCACCACAAATTTGTTATCAGTTCTTAAAGGTGACTACCAGTAATATACCTACCATATTTGACGTTCCCTACTCAAAAAATGCGGAAGATATAGCCATTTTAAAATTTTAGTGGCGGGGGTGGGCGTGGCACATGCCGATCTTTCAAGGACCTCGCCAACAACCTACCAAACAAAATTGGTGACTGTATCCATTAAATTGTGAGAGACATGTGGAATTTACTGCAATCGGATATCTAAATGTATCGATAATTCCGAAACTGAGGCAGTTATCGATAAAACAACGCAATCTGCGCCTGGCATACGAGATCTTATATTCCAAATTTTAAGTCTCTAGCTCTTATAGTCTCTGAGATCCGCGTGTTCATACAGACGGACGGACAGACAGACAGACGGACGGACAGACAGACGGACAGACAGACAGACGGACAGGGCTATATCGACTCGGCTATTGATCCTGAACAAGAATATATATACTTTATGGGGTCGGAGATGCTTCCTCTGCCTGTTACATACATTTGCACAAAACCATTATACCCTTTTTACCCATTTTTAATGGGTTCAGAGTATAACAAGTAAGAGGCTGTAGTCGAGTTAACTCGACTACGATATACCCTTAACCCAGTTATTAAATATATTCTATACACACAAATATATTGATGCTAGCGTCGATTATCATGTCATCTCTTTCTCACACAAGCGCTCACCTCTTTATTTGCTTACAGAAAATGGTTGCGGCTGCTGATAGAAATGAGATCAATATGAGAATATATTTTCGACTATAACTTTGGTGTTTCTTGTCCGATCTTAATGAAATTTCGGCAATTGATCAATAATATGTATATGCATATTATGTATAAATTAAAAGCCTCTGCCTTTTAAATTGTGAAATTTATTGCTATGGGCAATCGAAATGTATCGATAATTCAGAAACTGAGGCAGTTATCGATAAAATAATGCAAACTTGATCTGCGCCTGGTACACTAGAACTTACATTCCAAATTTGAAGTCTCTAGCTCTTATAGTCCCTGAGATCGGCGTGTTCATACAGACGGACGGACGGACGGACGGACAGACGGACAGGGCTATATCGACTCGGCTGTTTATCCTGATCAAGAATATATATACTTTATGGGGTCGGAGATGCTTCCTTCTGCCTGATACATACATTTGCACAAAATCATTATACCCTTTTTACCCATTTTTAATGGGTTAAGGGTATAAAAACGCATTGGGGGATCGGGTCTCTTTTTTATGCCAGATACTTACTTTTTATGCAATTGTTTGCTTAGTGGCAAACTACTCACATATTGAATTGTAACTTTTGCAGACGACGTAGGTGCAGTCACGGGCGAGGCGACGCTTTGGCGCAGGATTGTCGCACTTGATGCACTTTTGCATAGATCTTATGTTCGGACCATCAGCATCAAGTGATGTCTCTTTTAAGCCTGTATTGTTAGCCATGTTAGTTGCTTTTCTTCTTATTGTTTCCTTTTTTTTCTATTAACGATAACAGTGTTGCATTAGCGGCGAAGTTATCGATAACAGTGCTACTAAGTTAACAGTGCCAATGAGTAATGTTTACATGCCATTCACATATTTTACATTACACTATAAAAACTGTTGGATATCAACAAAATAAAACGATCGCAGAGGTAATTTATTTTGCAGGAGGAAATTGTGTTTAAAACGGAGGAAGCTGATATTGTTGATACAAAGATAAAGCTTGAGATCGATGAGGATGAGCCAAAATTGGAATTGTCGTGCGCTGGCACCTTTATGAAAATAATCGAGGAGCGGCCGAATATGATAACGGTGACGGTTCACGAACGCCAATATGATGAAAAATTGATTCCTCTATGCGCATTTAAGTTTTCTAAGGCCGAAGTCGGCATCATAGTTTGGCCTCTAGATCAATCGTTCATTCAAAGTTAAAAACGTGATTTTGGGTAGGAACATAAGTCAAAATTATAGTCTGAAAATCGGCATATCGTTTGGCCTCTAGATCAATCATACATTCAAAGTTGAAAACGTCCAACAACAGAAAACGTTGCAGTCGGACGTAACCGACAGCGAAATACTATGATACCATAAGTTGTGCGCAGCCAAGAAATACAGTCCAAGTTTGCCTTTCAGATTGTGGTAGATATAAGATAGTCTTTATTATTTCCCTTACTTTACCAAAAATTAAAAAAACACATATATTTGGAGATTTACAGAAAGTTACTACGGGCATCTCCAAGTCGTTCACTAACTGTCTCTAAATCACTTTTTATCTTCACAGGTTTCAGAATATTTATTTTTCTTGACTTTTTTGCCGCTAGTTTAAATTGGTTTCGTTTTCGCATCGCCCGCTTGTTGCTGCTTTTTTACTTTTCCTCTTTTCCCACTTTGCCTGTTTTTCTTTTTCTTGGCGTTTTCTTGCACCTTGGCTAATTGCAATTGGATGTGCATGTTGCTGACAACCAGAATAAGCAGTAGTAACTCTCCCTCAATGTAGAAATTAAAACGTTTAAAAAAATAGCTAAAACTGGCTGAGGACTCCTGGCGATAATGGCTGTTTTATGGCCAAAGCGTTTCGGTCCCTTTGACATCTACTGTACATATTTTGTTTATCAGTCAGTCGGGGAGAAAGGGGCCAAAGATCTAATATATGCTTGCCTCGCACAACATCAACACACACACAAACACACACACACAAACACACACACACACTCACTTTTTTAGTCGCCCACTTTCGAGCGCGTCGCAGTTAATTGACCCTTGAAGAATACGCTATACATTGTGCAGCTACACTGAGAAAAAATATTTAATAATGAAACTGTGGTAATAAAAAATTTGTTGTTACTTTTGGTAGCTCAATTTATTTATACAAAAAAAAATTTTGTTTGTAATTTTGTGTGAGCCCTTTGAATATTGGAAAACAATTTCTCAAGCAAAAGGAAACAAGTTCATACAACAATTATTTTCTATTTTCTATAATATATCTTTCTCTAAGAAAGATCAATTTAACTATAATAATAAAAACAAATAAGTACCACTATTAATTCTAACCAAAATGTAAAATTTTTTTTTTTTTGTTTGTACACTTTTCAGGTGCTTAAAAAATCGTCGAATTTGTTTCTTAATTTATATCATGCGGCCTTCTTTTGCTCTTATGACATATTCCAAATATCAGGATATGCTGATTATGAATAATATATATATAGTGACATATTCAGATCACGTAGATCCCTCATTTCCACACTCACACCACACAGCTACCAAAACAGACCCCTACATAGATGGCAGGTCAAAGTATCATACAGCATGTCAACACTGCAGACGCACTTTCTAAAAATAAGATAATCATAAACAAAAAATGCAACTACCAAAAGAGACCACTACATAGATGGCAGGTCAAAATATCATACAGCATGTAAAACCCGCAGACGCACTTTCTAATAATAAGATAAGCATAAACAAAGAATGCAACCCCCAAAAAGAGACCCCTCTGAGATTATAAGCAAGTGCGAGGTTTCCTTATAAATTAACCACTAGCATAAGTCAGAGTTACATTTTGTACACCGAACCGAGAAGACGTGTTTTTCAAAACAAAGAATTGTATTTTTTGTAATAAAAAACTGTTGTCGGACTCTCAATTGGCGCAGCCGGTAGGATAACAAATAAACGTGAAACGTCGTAGTCCTTTCTGGAGAACGCACTCGTGTTTCGCGAACAAAACTGTTATCCGTGAAAATCTTTTTTTTTAAAAAGTGAACTCAAATACGCGAGGCGGACGACGAGGATTTTTTTTGGGTACAATAAAAAAAAACAACCCCTTCACAAAAAAAAAAAAAACAAAATGAGTCCGGAAGCATTAAGCCAGGCACTTGTGAAAATCCGCCAAGTCCGAACCTTCGGTGGAGAAACAGACGAATTGGGAGCCTTCATAGGAAGGATAGACTTTATAAAGGAACTCTTCTCAAGCGTTGACCCAAGGCAGACGTTGATAATATACAGCGCAATCCAGATGCAATTACAGAGGCAATGAGGACATCTTTAAGGCATTTACCTCGATATTGGGACGCATTACGGAGAATACTAATTTCCACCTATAAAACACAAACACCTTGTGAGGAACTTTTAAGAAGAGTTTACAACACCTATTTTGGAGGAAGCATTCGTAAGTTTCTCGAGAACTCGAGCACAAATTCTTCATAATTTTAAATAAGTTAGCAATAGAAAATAATGCACAAAACAAAACATTATATTCAAACGCATTACACAATACTGTTAGAGATGTAATTCATAAGGGACTACCAGACAGATTATACATGCAGTTAGCCAGATATGATATATCAACAACCGATAAATTAAAAGCAGTAGCCCAAGAATTAGGTTTATACGAAGACCGCATAGTAGAAAAAACAAAACCTGCAAATAACTCACATTACAATAAAGGTAATAACAAATATTATCCAAAAAATCAACAAAATTATAATACGAATTATAGAAATCAAAATTCACAAAATGGACCAATGGTTAATGAACAATTGTATAACGAATATCAACAAAAATTAAATCAAGGCAGAATGCAAAACCCAATCAATTATCAATCAGATTGTAATAATACCAGACCACCTAACCAACCCACAAAGACAAAGACCTAGTACTAGTGGTCAATCAAAAATCGGAAGCCTCGGAAAGAAACACAGTACCCCATTCATAAAAATAATTATGAATAACCAACAAATGCGATGCTTAATAGACACAGGGTCATCAGTAAATATAATGAATACAAATTTCTTTAAAAACAAAACTTCTAAAGAGAATATTACTTGCCAAACCTTAAGTGGAGAAGTAAAATTAAATACCAGCATATCATTAGCCCCTAGCACACTTTGTCCAACAGATCAAAAATTTTACATACATAATTTTTCGAAAAATTTTGACATTCTCTTACGCCGAACGTTCCTTAAGGATTGTAGAAGCGAGATCAATTACAAAGATGAGTTTGTTAAACTTAACAATTTTCAATTTTGTTTTAAATATAACAACGCAAATAAGGAAGAAGAATATAAAGAACCACCACTAATAAAAGATATACATAGAGCATACGCATTAGAAAACGAATTATTAGAAAGCAATCAATTTAGATTAGAACACCTAAATAAAGAAAAAAAATCCACGTTAGCAAAAATTTTGTTTGAATTTAGAGATATTCAGTATAGAGAGAGTGACAATTTGACTTTCACAAATACTGTACACACGTAATCAATACAAACAAGTAAGAACGCTGTAGAAGAGTGAACTCGACTACCATATACCCTGAACCAAGCTTTAAATGCATTATAGGTTTATCGTTTTTGGGGGCTGGAGTGGGCGTGGCCCAATCTTTGTAATATACCTTCTAAGTTTGGTAACTGTAGCTCTTGAATTCCGGGAGATACAGGCATTTATCGTTTTTTGTGGGCGGGAGTGGGCGTGGCCCAAAATATTTGGAGTTCGATCTTAGTAATATACCTTCTAAGTTTGGTTACTGTAGCTCTTAAATTGCGGGAGATACAGGCATTTATCGTTTTTTGTGGGCGGGAGTGGGCGTGGTCCAAAATTTTCCACATTTATGAATGGTGTTACTAGCAATATACCGTTAAAATTTGGTGACTTAAGTTTTCAAATTTCGTGAGATATATGGGTTTATCGTTTTACAACAACAGGTGTATCGGTTTAGGTAGGTGGAGTGGGCGTGGCCATCCAATTTTTTTTTATCGATCTTTGGGGGAGTTACCAGTAACATACCTGCAAAATTTTGCGACTCTAGTTTGCAAATTACGGCAGATATCGCTCGCTCGCTATTGGCAACGGACGTGTTTTTTCATTGCGCATCGAAATTTATTTATTTCCCTTCGTTTTTGCTTGTTTAAACTGTGTTATTTTTGTGCTCAAACAAAATATTGGCAATTCTGTGTTTTACCGGTCGATGTTAAACACATTGTTGAACTTTAATATAGTTTAAACAATCAAAACAAAGCGTTCTTTCGTACAACAACAAACGCCAGCTTAAATCAAGCTTTGGTGCTTATATTTGTGTCTGCATACAATTTGTTTTTGTACTTTTACCGCCTCGCTTGTGCTTTCTCTCGAGCTCGCATTAACATTGTTGGTGGTAGCTGTTGTCGCTCTTTTTATACTATTATACCAAAATGGTATAATAGTATATTGGTTGTGTGAAATGTCCGTCATGCTGTCTGTCCGTCCGTATGAACGCGCGTTCCTCCGACACCCTTAGAGATAGAGACTTGAAACTTGGAACGTATACTGGAAAGTACCCTCAAAAGTTAAAGTGTCTTGGGTTTGGACCTACGTCCACCAGGGAGCTAGAAAATCGATTAATTCGATTACAATTTAATGAATATAGTCACCAATTTTGGTTGGTAGGTTGTTGGCGAGGTCCTTGAAAGATTGGCATGTGCCACGCCCACCTCCGACGCCCCCATCACCCCCGCCCCTAAAATTTTCAAATGGCTATATCTTTCGCAGTTTTTGAGTAGGGAACGTCAAATTTGGTAGGTATATTACTGGTAGTCGCCTTTAAGAACCGATAACAAATTTGTGGTGCCACGCCCACACCTGCGCCTATAATCGACTATTCCGATTGTAAATCGATAACTCCGTATATCTCCGAACGTATTAAAGATAGAGTGGCCAAACTTGGAAGGTAATTTGCTGGTAACCTCCTCCAAAGATTGGCATACCAATTTTTGGACCACGCCCACATCCGCCGCCCCCAGGAACTTCGTCCCTAGAAATTTAAAATGCGCATATCTGCCGTAATTTGCATGCTAGAGTCGCAAAATTTTGCAGGTATGTTACTGGTAACTCCCCCAAAGATCGATAAAAAAAATTGGATGGCCACGCCCACTCCACCTACCTGAACCGATACACCTGTTGGTGTAAATCGATAAGCACATATATATCCCGCAATTTGAAAACTTAAGTCACCAAATTTTAAAGGTATATTGCTAGTAACACCCTTCATAAATGTGGGAAAAAAATTTTGGACCACGCCCACTCCCGCCCACAAAAAACGATAAATGCCTGTATCTCCCGCAATTTAAGAGCTACAGTTACCAAACTTAGAAGGTATATTACTAAGATCGAACTCCAAAATTTGTTGGGCCACGCCCACTCCCGCCCCCAAAACCGATAAACGCCCATATCCCCCGCAATTCAAGTATTTCTTAACTGTACACAAATTAAGGTATAATAGTATTCCGCTGTCGGTTACGTCCGACTGCAACGTTCTATCTTGTTTCTACTTTGTCTTTCCTATTAAGTTGTGCTTTTTTTTCGGTCGTCGCGCCCGCCCTTTTTATACTTTCTGTGTTAAACGTTGTTGTTGTGTGTAAGTACATAGCTACATCTCTTTTATATTAACCCTTGGGTGTGCTAAAGGTTGAATTGTGTCTGTTCTTTTCTTCTCTTTATATATATATTTATATTTATTTATTTTACTTATTTTTGTCTTCATTCTTGTTTTGCGCAGTATATTTTTGAATCTTATAAAATTTTGTTTTCTAATCTCCTTTTATAATAATGTCGAGTGTCTGCTACAATAAAAATGGCCAGGTCCGTGCAAATATTAAGTCGGGCTTTGTTTGCTGCTGGTTGTGTGACAATGTATCACACGAAAAATGTGCTGGCCTGAATGGCCGTATCATTGACCTGATTAATGCAAAATCAGGCTTAAAGTGGACTTGTGATAAGTGCAGGGATGTCGAAAGGGACATGATGGGCTTTATTAGGCAGACAAAGATTGGCTTTGGAGATCTTTTCGGTAGGTTTAAAAAACTTTTCGATGGATTCTTGCTTTGGAGAATGATTTCAAGGGTATGAAACTTTTGAATGATTCTCCAAAGCGTAAAAGGGCAAACTTTAGGCTGCCTATGGGCCCAAATGAACTTTCGGTCCCCTCCCAAGTGCCCACAATGTCTGTGTACCTAACATTGAATTGATAAATCTTTCTTCCCCGTCTCTCGAAAGTGGAAGTGATGGAAGTCACAACATAATGCCCATTGATGTTGTGACTTCCATTACCGAAAATATTGATGAATCAGCGATCGTTAGCACCGTGGATGCAAATCTAAATGCTGGTGCTAATGTATCAGTTGAATCAACTGGTCATAAAACCAAAGTTACAGCTCCACCGCATGCTGTTGCTTAGGTTCCTCTCATGACCCTAGTAGGTGTTCCACCTAATAAACAAATATTTGTTTCCAGGCTTTCCCCTGATACCACATCGGATGATGTTAAGTCTTATATACAGGCTAAAATTAAAGCACCCATAAAGGTGGAAAAATTTCAATTTTCCTATATTCGGGAAATTTCTTTCTTTAAGATAAATGTTTCGCCTGAACATTTCAGTAACATTTGTTGCAAAAAATTCTGGCCAGACCATGTTGTTGTAATGGAATATACTGTGAAAAAGAAAAATCGGCCTCCGATTGTTCTTCCTTCAACGAGTGGTAGTTTAAACAAACCTTTTGCTGTTTCTGATAGCACAAAAAACTAACTAGCTCTCTTTTATTTGGCTATCAAAATGTAAGAGGCTTGGGTAGTAAGCTCACAAATTTATACTTAAATAGTACTTCTTTTCCTTATCATGTCGTTGCCTTTTCGGAAACCTGGTTAAAGCCCGACATTTTAAGTTCTGAAATTTTATCTAATAATCTATAGAAAAGATCGCAATCTCTGTCGAGGAGGAGGTGTACTTATTGCTATCGATGCTGATTTATCTTCTGAGTTAGTAATGACAGATAATTCTATAGATATTGAGCTCATTGTTGTCACATTGTGTGTAAATGGTGTTGGTATTTTTATTACGTGTTCCTATATCCCACCGTGTTCAGATAGCTCCATATATCTGTCCCATTTGGATGCTATGTTAGATGTATCTACTAAACTTTCTGATCGTGACTTTCTTGTAGTTCTTGGTGATTTTAGTCTCACTGGAACTACATGGACTCCTTGTCCAGACTCAAGTGTCTTGATACCTACGACTCAGAGTGAGTTGCTCGATGGTTTGTTTGGGATATCTTTGGGTCAAATCAATGCTATCCCAAATTCGTTGGATAAGATGCTTGGTCTTGTCTTTGTCATGGATCCCTCCTTTTTCTGTCTTTCCCGTTCCGAACCCATGTCCTATCCTGAAGATCCCTATCACCCTACTCTGGAAGTGCTGTTTGATTTGCCCACTAAGGTATCAAGTCAGGATAACAAGCTATCAGGGCGAGTTGGTCATTTTCGGAAAACCGATTTTGTCAAATTAATTCGACTCTTATTGCAAACTGACTCGTCCCAGCTTTATAGTTGTGGGGACATGGATGGAACAATCAATATCTTTTAGAAAACTCAGGACGATTTATTTGACTTGTGTGTTCCTGCTCGTGAGCCATGTAGGTCTAATAAACCTGTGTGGTTTACGCGGGAATTGATCAATTTAAAAAATCGAAAGTCGAGAATGTTCAAGAAATTCAGGGAAACTGGCTCTTCCTTGGATTACTCTCGTTATTTGATTGCACGATCCAATTTCTCTATTATAAATGACAAATGTTATAAGGATTACCTAAGAAACTGTAGCTTACAATTTCAGCGGGATCCTAAACTTTCTATGATATTGTCAACACTAAGCGTGGTTCAACAGCACTTCCTTCTACTGTATTTTTTGAAAAAAAGACTGCAGACTCAGATCAGGCCATCGACGATCTATTTGCGGAATTTTTTCAATCTACCTATAGTACCCCTAATCATCAGGTGGTTTTGCCACATCTTTATCCGGTCAGTCGCTCTAATTGCATTTTTGGACCTATGATAATTGAGAGCTCTTTACTTAGGGACTTGAAGGGTATTAAGCCAGTATTTTTACCGGGACCTGATGGGGTACCTGGCTGTGTGCTAAGGTACTGTGCCGATGGTCTTTTGAAGCCCTTGCTAAAAATTTTTGAACAGTCCGTGGAGTTAAGCTCTTTTCCTAATATTTGGAAAGAATCATTATTATACCTCTCCTTAAAAAGGGAAACAAATCAAATGTTCAAAATTATAGAGGTATCTCTAAATTGTCTGCCATTCCTAAAGTTTTTGAGAAATTGATAACTTCTCAACTTCAACATTTTTGTAGATCTTTGATTTCACCCTATCAACATGGGTTCATGAAATATAGATCTACAACCACTAACTTATTAGAATTCACCTCTTTTGTTATCAAAGGTTTTCAGAACAAAATGCAAACGGAGGTTGTTTACACTGATTTCAGTAAGGCTTTTGATTCTGTGAATCACCCTTTGCTAATTCACAACCTTTATCTTCTGGGATTTCCAAATAATCTGATTAATTGGATCTCAAAATATTTAATATCAAGAACACAGAGAGTTTTCTTTAGAGGTTTCATTTCAAAGTCTGTTCAGATTACTTCCGGAGTACCACAAGGAAGTCACTTTGGTCCCTTGTTATTTACTTTATTTATAAATGACCTTCCGTCCGTTATAAGTTATTCTCGGGTACTGGTGTACGCCGATGACGTTAAGTTGTGTTTATCAACTAATGACTCTCTTACTGGACAGAGGCTTCAAGCTGTCTTAGATAGTTTTGAAGCCTGGAGTCGTTTTAATTTATTAAATCTTAATTGTGATAAATGCAAAGTCATGTCCTTCAATAGGCGAATGATTATTTTAATCAATTATTTTCTTAATGGCAAACCACTAGAACGCAATGTGTTGATGATTTGGGTATCCTTTTAGATCCCAAGCCTAAGTTTGAAGTACTTCGGGAAGTATCGCTGCTTAATGGGCCTGTCGTCACTCATAACTATCCTGTGCTCAGCTATGGGTGACGTTCCCTTTATCTTCTCGAATGCAGCCAATTCTTCTCGCAAAAATTGATCAATTTCTGCGTCCGGATTTAACCGTGGAATGACTGTTTTAGCTACTGACAGTTTCTCCTCCGGGTGTACTCGTCTTGGGTTTTTCTTTATGTTCACCATCACGCCTGCACATTCCAATACCGTGCCCATGCCTGACAGGAAGTCCCATCCGAGAACTAGGTCGTCGATGACTCCTGGCAGTATCAGCAGAGCGATCTCCATTCTGTTCCGTCCGAGTCTAATACTCACCTCGACCTGTTCTCGGATTTCGCTTTCTCGGCCATCTGCCATGCGGACTCGCCTTTCGGTTGCGCGTCGTCGGCCTACGTTGTTCAGTCCACGCGCTAGCTCCTCGCTAACGAAGCAACTCGTGGCTCCTGTGTCAATCGTAGCCTCGTTGCGCACCTTCGTCCTGTAGGCTGCCAATTAGTGTCTTGGGGCTGTCCTGCTGGGTTCCCGCTCGCCCCTTGGTGGCGGACGCCGATATCCGTTTCCCGATGGACAACATACTGACGTACGGACTCCGATTCGTCCACATATCCAGCAGAAATCCAGCATAGGATTTATATACTCAATCGCTAAGTGTCCCTCTTGGCCGCAACATCTGCATGCCCTCGCTGGATTTGGTATATGTGTCTGTATGTTGTCTCGTCTAGTCCTTGGGGCTGGTCTGGGTGTAGTGTCGGCTTCTTCTCGCTCCTCCACCATTGCCATAAATCGTGTCTGATTTTGTCTGTGAGCGAGTTCGTGGTCACGATGGTGTTCGGTGCGTCTTCGTGGTGGTTCCATGCGTCTTTGTTGTGGAGTGTTACACCACGGCTGCTCCATTTGTCTGTGCTGTGGCGTGTTGTAACTTTGCTGATCCATGCGGCTCTGCAGTCTCAGCTTTTCCCAATCGGCTTCGAGTTCTTCGAACGCTTCTGCCAAATGCATCAATTCAGTTAAACTGCTGACTTGGTATGGCCTGGCGAACGCTCGCAAGTCTGGGAGGCTGTTATTATATATCCTATTCAGCTCTCTTTCCGCTGAATATTTCAGTGGTTGCATTAGCGTCTGCATCTCCACCATGTACAGTTTAAATGGTTCTTGCATAGCCTGACGTCTTCGGGTAACTTCGTCTTTGAGATTTTCGAAATAATCTCTTGGCAAGAAATATTCCTGGAAGCTCTGGACGAAAGTTACCCATTTGGTCCAGTGTTGGTTATTGGCTATGTACCATTTGAGTGCCATTCCCTGTCGTAGTTCCGGCATGGCTCTTGGAACTAAATTTAGGTTGAGTCCATATGTATCCGCTGACCACTCGACTTGCTCCAGGAACTCCAAAGGCTTCGTCGTTCCGTCGAAACGAAAGTTCCATTCACGGACTTGTTTCGCCACCCTTGGATATTCCTGGGCCATAGTTGGTGTCGCTTGCTCGTGTATGGACACTCTTCTTTGTGGTTGTGGTGTTGACGCTGTTCCCCAAATAGGGTAATTGGCGTCTCTAGCGCGCGCTGCTGCGCTTGTTGCCGGGATGCTAAGATGTTCGAGATCCACAAATGTCGTCTCTCTTGCATCCGCAGCTTCGACTTCTTTGGCAGGGGATTGTCTGCCATGAGTCGCCGCCAATTCCTCTATCCTTGTACTGTATGGCAGTCTGGTTTCGTGGGTACCTACCCACTCTCCAAACTGCCTTCGCATCGTATCTAGTGTGCCGGATAGTTCCACCTGGAACTCTTCTCCGTACCGCAACACTTCGCACGCATCATTATTATTATTTTTTTTTTATTTGTATAAAATTACTATAAATATATATTTTCACTTCAATTATCGCAACCACCAACGTTGGGCGCCAGTTGTATCGAACCTTTTAGTTCGGTGGTTAAAGCTGGGCTAAATCTCAGCCGAGCTGTGGATCCGTGCAACAAATTTATATCCGTCGCGCTTGCGATAATTAAAACGAACAATATATTTAATTGGTAATTGTGATTTTATTTGCGTATTGCACTTTGCTTTTCTAATTATTACACGAAATTGCTCGGTGCCTGCAGCGTCACTTCGGCCTCGAAATTGGTTCTGGTACGAACGCCTGTTCGCGAGAATTTGTCTAGGCTCCGTACCCACGGACTCCGCCGAGACTAAATTCTGGCGTGGCAAGGCTGTCGTTCTTTCCCAATTTCCTGGACCTCGATGTCCTGGGTAAATTTTAAAGTTTAGATGTAATCCAAGTACAACTCTCACTTTGGGTGGCTGCTTCCGTGTAGCTTGGCTTCACTGGTATTCACTTTAGGTTGGCTTCCAAAACTTCTATCACTTGGTTTCACTCTCTAGCCGCACTCTGTAGTTTCGCTCTCTAAGCTTCACTGACTCGCGCCGTGTTGCGGCGCTCCTTTTATAGGTCAGCCGGTGACCTTTTGCCGGGGCTGTACTGAGGTGGCGTGATGTTCTTCGGTGGCGTGATTTTTCGGTAACTTTCCACTGCCCTTTTGCTGGCGCCAACCATTGTCTGCCGGTGATGTGAGTGTAGATGGCCATATTACACCCGCAATACTCCTCCCACACCAACGGTGCATATCCTCATCGATATGCGTGTCAGACACGCTCAAATGGCTGACTACCTGCGCTAGAAAGGGAGAGGACGAAAGAGAGCGAATTCGCCGCAACTGCATCGGGGCCGGATCTCCGCCTGATCGACAGTTGCTGTGAGGGGCGCATATGCCATGGCCGTGCACATACACACATACCCATGTCTGCATGTTGGCCACGGCTATCTGGCTCCTCACAGTATAGAGAGAGAGAGAGCGCTGCAATAGAGAGCGCGGTAATATGAGAAGAGAGCGGCAAAGAATAGCTGATAACGCTGGCTGCTACAGCTCGAACTACACTTAAGATAATTTGCATGTGTAAATGCAACTACAAATACTCTATCTTTATTGAGCCGCGCAGGGCTCCAAATGTTCATCAAATTAATAACAAACTAATTTGATGCTGGCGCCAACATACTCCCCCCGTTGAAAGGCTCCCTTTCAACAGTAAATCCAATTGGCGGCAGACACATCTTGCTCACGGCACTCCTGATCATTCCTTTCGGTGTCATCAAGTCAGCACATCGAGCAATGCCATCTCTGCCCGGAATCACAGCATGCATTCTGGCTAGTATCCTCATGGTCGGCGGATTCTCGTCCTTAACGAGAAATGCAACATCCAGTTGACTCGAACGAGCTGGAGTTCTCCATTTAGCACGCTGTTGAAGAAGTGATACTCCTTACGCCACCGTGCCCAAAAGATTTTATGTATGTAGGTTGCTCGCTGCCACCCATCCAAGCGGTTGCAGGCTAGGCTCGTTAGGTCCAGTTGCAGAATTGTTGCTGGAACTCCGCCAATAACAAAACAGGCCGGAGTCAACACATCTACATCGTCAGGATTTTCTGTAATTGGATCTAACAGTGGAGAATTAGTTGTTGCCACAGTTTGACAGCCAAGTGCTCGCCACTCATCACAAACGAGCACCGACTGATCAACACAGTGGCAATGGTGATGCCTTGCGGCGTTCTTGCCGCATCAAGATTTTGGCGGCAGTGCTGTACGGCGATGGTTGCCTCCAATTCGCTGACCTCAGTGGCAGGCGCATCCACTGCCTGCGTCATCGGCTGCTGTTCGGCGCTGCTGTTGCGTAGATCTTGCAGCTGCTTCTCTAGCTCCTGTACCTGCTTGACTTGGGCATCGGTGGAGGCAGCAGCGACGGAAGCATTGTTGGCCTGCTCCTCTACCAGTTGCCCCCTGGCATTGTGCAGCTCCAGTCGCGTTGCCTCCAGCATCTCACCACTGTGCTCCAGCTCGGCGTTACACTCGCGCAACTGCTCGGCCAGCGGACGCAGTGTCTCAAGCTGTTCGCTCTGCTGCGACAGAGTGCTCTCCAGCTGTTGGATGAGTTGCTCGCTACGCGTGAACTCTTGGCGCATATCGTGCATCTTCTGCTGCAGCGTTGTTTTTAACTGCAACTGCTGCGCCAGCCGAGAGGTAACTAAATGCAGCTGAGAGCCTGAATCCAGTAAGGCTCTGCATGGAAGAAATAGGCCCGATCGACTTTTAACCAGAATGATAGCAGTGGCCAGTAGCACCACCTCTGTTGAACTATCCTGTGCAGCAAGAGAAGCAGCAGAAAGTGGTGAAAAGCACGAGGAAGAGGCGATGAGAGCAGATTCAGCTACTGCATTGGCTGGCTGCTGGGAAGTGTTGTCGTCAAAGTGCAGCAAGGTATGATGCCTATTGCCACAGACATGGCAATGCCCACTGCCGCACTCACGAGAATGGTGTCCAGCCTTTAGACAATTAAGGCAAAGGACCATCTTCTTCGCTTCCCTTTGTCGCAGAAAGGGAGAAAGGTTTCCAAATCGGCCGCACGTATATATAGTGTGGCCGACACAATTACAAAATAGGCACGGAGAATTGTTACTTTGGGATGCCACGAAGGATCGTCTACTGGGGTTAGTGTTTTGATTGTTTTTTCCCACCTGAGAGTTGAAGGAATGATATGCCATTGCATGTTCCAGGTTCTCTAGCTTTTGGCATCGTTTCTCCAAGAACGCATAGAATTCTTCAGCTGAGGGTATTTGGTCCATAGATGCAGCTTCCTCCCAACAAGTCTGAGTAGAGATGTCCAGCTTTTGTAGCAGCATGTGTATGACCATGCAGCCAGCTATTTCCTCCTTGCTTCCCAAGGATGCAAGTGCGCGCATATGTGAGTTAACCTTGTCCGAAAAGGCGCGTAGCTTCCCTGCAGAAGTCGAATCCACCTTTTTGAGTCCAACAATCTCCTTGATGTGCGATTGAAACACTAATCGCTTATTATTGAACCGTTTGTTCAAAATGTCCAAAGCCGCACGATAGTTCGCACTGGATATTTCTAGCGAAC
This sequence comes from Drosophila infuscata, assembly GCA_035042205.1. Taxonomy (NCBI): domain Eukaryota; kingdom Metazoa; phylum Arthropoda; class Insecta; order Diptera; family Drosophilidae; genus Drosophila; species Drosophila infuscata. The sequence continues at coordinate 102,166 of JAWNLR010000010.1, forward strand.
GTACCGACTCTAACGCCACGCCCGACAAACACGACCGTAAATGTTGAAGCTTTTCAATGTCACTAAGCTCTGTGTCTTTATCAATGATCGAGTTAAACATGGATATAAAGTTTGCGTATTCCGTGTAACCGCCAGCGAATGTAGGCAGCTTGAGTTCAGGTAAGCGCGGTCGATGATGGCGATCAATAACGACGGGAATTGACCGATCAGCTGCCGACTCAACATTCCGAAATGTTGACGATAAGCGACGCGTTTCGACCATTTCAAGCTGCATATTCAACCGATCTTTCAGTGATTTGTTTAGCTCCAGAAAGTTTTTGCTCAGCACACTGCTTATTTCATCGAAGTTAAGACGTTCCAGGGCATCATGAAAATGTTTGAACTCGGCTCCAGTTGTGTTGAGCTGCTCTAAGTTTGACTTGATTTGTACCGAATTAAGCGAATTTAGAGTAGGCACCGACCACGACTCGTCAATACTCTGTAGATCACTATATATCGCTTGAGTCTTGCGCGTATAATACGAAATCAGCGCAGGCACACTTTCACTGGACGCGACTGTTGTGTTCATATTTGGGCAGAACGCTCGCACAAAATTGCAGCCAAATGCACAAATTTACCGACAACAACAAAATGCAAAATGTTTCTATGTGCTTAATCGCGCGCGCACAGCTGCTTATGTACACGAAACAAGTTCACGAAAGTTCAAGCAAAGCAGCGGCGCACACTAAACGACGATTGCGTAGCGGATTTCTCACCAAGCGGAGAAAAGACAAATGCACCAACAACGAACGGCTTCTATATATCGCCCACGCTCAGCTGCTTATGTACCGACGCACGAAAAGTTCACAAAAGTTCAAAGCGAAGCAGAGGCACACTAAGCGGCGATTAAGAAGCGATATGATTTGCACTTGTCTTTGAATGTTTTTATGCACTTTCGGCTGTTCTATTTATGTTTTTAATTGCAAGTAATTATTGCTTGTATTATTGTTTTGTTTGTGATGTTGTTTATTAAACGCACTTAATAAACAAGAAAATCACGTCGGGGTCACCAAATGTTGCGCTATCAGCTTTTTGATAGCTTTATTTAAAATAAGTACACAAACTTATTTCACAACGTTATAAACTTTATTCGAAAATGTATTTGATTAATTATTAATTTGATGCTGGCTCCAACAAATATCCTTTCTTTCCATTCTGAACGGCTTGCATCTTTTCCTCTTTATCAAATTTCACGCTCTTGCATTTTTTCTCTTTATCGAATTGCTCGCCTTTCTTCACATTTGCACTCATTTTTTCATAGTCTTTCAGTTTGATTTTAAAATCATTCCGTATAGAATACATTTATCCATTAAAAGTTCGTCAATTCCATCGATCACGTATTGTATAAGTGCGTCGTCCTCAACTTTTCCACGGGATGCAAAATCTTTCATTCGGTAGCAATACTCATAAACAGTTTCATTACTACGTCGTTTGTTTTCACTCAATTGCGTGTGTATTTGTTTGCTTGACACTTGCGACTTAAATTCACTCAATAAGGCCTTTTTCAACGCTTGCCACGAATTCAAATGTTTCTCGCTCAACACAAACAACTTGTCAATTCCTCTAAGTGACTTTTTAGCGAAAATCAGTTTTTGAATGTCACTCCAACACATGAGCAACGCTTGTTCTTCGAATTCCGTTATCCAGATTTCTACAGCAATTTCATCGCTACCGTCGAAAACTCTGATGCATTCTTCTACGTCACGAAAACTCATAGCAAAACGCGGTAACTGTACTTCGTTCGCAATTTCTTGCTTGCTATTATGTAAATTATTTTATTATGCTCTACTTTGATTTGGTGCTCGGATGTTTCTGTTACTGTTATTGATATTGATGCTGGTGTAAACTTTGGTAGCTGCTGGCGTTGCTGTACTTTTATTTGATGCTCGAATATTCCGTTACACACTACTTTGCTTTGGTGCTCGGATGTTTCTGCTTCTGTTATTGGTATTGGTGTTGGTGTAAACTTAGTAGCTGCTGGCGCTACTGTACCTTTACTTGGTGCTCGACTTATTCCGTTACACACTACTTTGCTTTGGTGCTCGGATGTTTCTGCTTCTGTTATTGGTATTGGTGTTGGTGTAACTTAGTAGCTACGGGCGCTACTGTACTTTTACTTGGTGCTCGACTTATTCCGTTACACACTACTTTGCTTTGGTGCTCGGATGTTTCTGCTTCTGTTATTGGTATTGGTGTTGGTGTAACTTAGTAGCTACGGGCGCTACTGTACTTTGAACACGTGGTCGGCTTCTTTCTCTCTTGTTCCCTTCCCATTCGTCTTTCTCTCTGCGCCGACTTTGGGGAGTTTTTAGCTGCGCGTGTATTTGTGTTGATCACTGCAATTTGCCTAGCGTGGGAGCTGTAAATTATTCCGCTACATAAATCTTTTATTTTATGTTCGGTTATTTGATCTCGTAATACGTTTGTTATTACGCGTGCGAATCAATGGATGATCGCAAGTTTGATATAGAATCTAAGATTGTGAAATAAGCACAAAATGAGTTTATTGAATTTGAGCGTTTACTCTCTGAAGGGCATCTCGCCTCTTCAGCAGTCAATTTAGAACTAACTTATAAAATTGAAACTTAACTAATGCTAGCCTACGAGAGCCGCTGTCGCTGGGGTGATCGTCGCGAAGAACCGTTACATCGGCATTTCACACGAGAGAGTGCGGCTCTGCCGACGCCAACGCCGCCGCCTTCGTGGAAGCATCCGAGGCGGGGAGTAGTACTCTGTTGTTAACTTGTACTTTGTCCGTTACTCGACGTGCTGTATTCGTTGTCTCTCGCTTATGAGCGAAACTTCTTCCCGTTGCGTTTTCTTCAATCTTGTTGCCTTTCTCATCGTCGCGTCCTTCGTCATCTTCGCTGCTTTCGTCATCGTCGCTGCCTTCGTCTTCATCGCTCATTTCTTCTTCGTCGGTATGTTGCAGCATTTGTCCCGCTTTTAAATTACGAAAAATATGTAACGGCATATTTTCAGCTCTGTAACTTATGCCCAATATGCAGCAAATTGATACAAAGTCATGGTCCGACAATTTTGCTTGTATGTATTCTAGTTTCGCAACATATTTCCCGTTATTTTCGTCATAGCTGAATCGTCTAAACTCGCGCAACCGATTTCTATTCGCTCTGTCTCCTTCTGACTCGAATATAAATTGGTGTAATGCACATATGCTCGATCCCTTTCCAGAACGCAGTTTTTGTGCAATTAAATCATTTAAATTTGGCATCTTTACGTCAGTTAATTTCTTTCGTCGATTTAATTTAACTTCTTCGTCGTTTTCATTCTCCTTCTCGTCGATTTTATTCACACTGCTTCGTCGATTTAATGCACACTCTTTCGTCAATTTTGTATTAAAAAGTTGTCTCTTTTTAGATTTAATCCACTTCTCAATTATATTTTCTGGTTTATTCGTTCAAATCCCGGACGAGCCCCCAAATTTGTGGGAGTTTTATTACATCAACGGTATTAATTGGTTAATATAAGATAATATAACGTCATTAATAGTTTGTAACATTAAAGTCTGCTTCTTTCCATCGTCCACTCGTTCAACTCGACTTGAGCCACAGCTCTCACAACCTATTCCGTCAAAGGCCAAACTGCAACTCTCTTGTAGTCGTCACGTCATCGTCGTCGTAGTCGTCGTCGTCTTCGCCGCTTCTCTTCCTCGATCGGATTCGCCGTCTTGCGAATTCGCTCTCATTGCTCTTCGTCGTCTCGGTAACGTTGTTGTCTAGGGATCGTCGTTGTTACTTTTCTTCATGTTCGTCGTTGTTGTTGGCGTTGGTCTCAGAAACCACAAACCAACCCACATATATCTTCTTTTCCAGACATAAACATTGTCGATAATCGATTGTGTATACGCGTCGAGCATGCATTAGATGATCCCGATCAAGAAAAACGGTCGCGGAAATTATGGGTGCCCAGTCAAATGCGCCCAAGTGTCCTAAAGCAAGCCCATGATAGTCTAGTGTCTTCGCATGGGGACATTCAGAAAACCTGGGAGAGAATACGTCGAAATTTTTTTTGGCCTGGTCTCGCAGCTGATGTATGTGAGTACGTTCGTAATTGTGACGTTTGTAAATCTACAAAGGCTCCAAACTACAGTCTTCGTCCTCCCATGGGAGAACATTGTCCATCAGTCCGACCATTCCAACGATTGTTTATTGACTTGCTAGGTCCGTATCCACGCAGCAAACAAGGACACATTGGCTTATTGATTGTTATCGATCACTTTAGCAAATTTCATTGGGTGTACCCTCTTAAGAAATTCACAACGGCAAAAATTCTTGAATTTCTTGTTGATCAGATTTTTAATTGTTACGGTGTGCCAGAAACTATAATCAGTGATAATGGTTCGCAGTTCAAGCCAAGTACCTTCAATGCATTATTGACAACACTGGGAATCAAACACGTCTATACCGCACTTTATTCACCACAAAGCAATGCAGCCGAGCGGGTGAATCGTTCGTTGCTAGCTGCAATACGCTCCTATATAAAGAAAGATCATAGAGAATGGGATATGTATTTGTCAGGAATTTCTTGTGCTTTGAGATCTGGTCTTCACCAGTCATTAGGTTGCTCCCCATATAAGGTGTTGTTCGGTTTAGATATGATAACACATGGTCAAGATTATAAGTTATTGAAAAAGTTAGATATGCTCGAAGAACCGATGACTTCTGTAGATCGCTCAGATAACTTTGCCTTGTTGCGTCAAGATATAAAAAGGAACATACGAAAGGCGTATGATCGTAATGCTGCCCAATATAATCTTCGTTCCAAGCCAGTCTCGTTCCGGGAAGATCAGGAAGTGTTTCGCCGAATTTCCACATTAAGCAACTTTGCGAAGAACTTTAATGCAAAGCTAGCTCCACAATTTGTAAAGTGTCGTATAAAGAAGAAACTGGGAAATTGCTTAGAAGATTTACAAGGACGAGAGGTAGGCACCTTCCATGCTAAGGATATTAAAACTTAATTCCCGCTAATCATTACGTCTATTGGTGTAAGATTATCGGGTGGTGTAATGGTCGGTGCTAACCAGTTGGCATAATTGTGTTGTTTACACCGCAGACTTTTTGTGCGATGTAAAAGAAAAATAATAGAGCATGTAAAAGTCGGTAATAATTTTGTGTGCCTTAAGTTCGCCGTGCGCGACAAAAAAATACTCTAGCATACTTTCAGTAGACAGCTTTCAGTCGCGCTGTGGAAAGTAATCCCAGCTTACTAAAAGCTCAGAATGTTGCTGGATAGTTCGGATAGTTGCTGGATAATTGCTAAATGCAAAAGCTTGACTCAGCAGAGGTATTTAACCTCGGATGCGCTCGGCCAACGGCCTCTTGTTTTTTCGTGGCGTTAAAATTCGGCCGAAAATTGCACATCGCCGGTGCACATAATTTTTTTTGGAAAAGACTTAAAAGTAAATTAATAAGTCACGTGAGGGAGGTGTTACAAATTTTTTTTTGTGTGTTTAAAAGACGCTGTAATAATTTGGAGAAAATTCAAACCCACAAAAAAAAACCTTTACGCAAAAATTAAAAAATTTAGTGAAGAGACCAAAAATATATATATAATAAATATATTTTTGCGAACAAGTTAAAAAAAAAAACCAAAAACTACAATTGTGAAAACATGAAAATTTTGTAAAAAGACCCGAAAGATATATAATTAAATGTTGGACATCGACAGGTTTGATAAAAAAAATAAATCTTTATTCAAATACAACTGCTTATGTTTAACAATGGAAATATTAATTCTCACCTTCACAAAATCGAGTTCTCTAAGATTAAAACTTATGACTGCGCTGTTTGGTGTACAAATCAATACTCAACTTATTCTATGCTTTTGGTTGCAAGGAAAACTCTGTATTTTTTGTTTACAAAGGGAGTTCTTTGTTCTTTGTTCGCCATATGTACGTGATTATTGCACTTGACGACTTCGTGGACTTTGGTTTTTATGGACTTTGGTTTTTATGATGTCTCGATCGTTTCCCTAAACTCTGATTTCTAGTTTTATCGTCCAGCTGTCATAACTTTTGAATGTGGCGTGAGGGTGGCTCGAATTCCTTCTCTGCGTTGCTAATTGTGATGATGCAAGCGTGGTGTGAGTGTAGACATGCAAGATCAGCATGATCTGGATATGTCACTTCCCCGCAATTTAAATTTTAGCTTGTCCTCAAGCGTTTAGTGTGGGGTACATGCTTAAGTTATTAGTGTTTTCTGTGATCGTTTTATCTTCATTTTCGATGGGTATTTCTCTTGTTGAGCTTTTCTTGTATCTTATTGTTATTTGTCTTGGTATTTTCTTATATTTTAACAAAAAGTAACTTATTATTACTATTGTCAGTATAGCTACTGATGTTAAGCTTATGGTTAACAATGTATTATTTGCTTTTTCATTTCTTCTTATTAATTCTTTGGTTTGCAACAATTCTATTGGTTCTGTTTTAGTTACATTATTACTAATATAAA